>CAKNYM010048447.1:128618-145095 GCA_932195095.1 Andricus curvator
AAAATTTCAAAGATTTCGCAATAATTTCCAAGATTTCAAAATATTTCCCAAGAATGTCCAATATTTCAAAGATTTAACACTGATTTCAAAGATTTAAATTATTTCAGAAAGATTTCACAAAGACTTTAAAGAATTTGCATAAATTTTGGAAATATTTCAAAGATTTAAATGATTTAGCAATGTTTTCAAAAGTTTTCGCATAAATTTCGGAAATATTTCTAAGGTTCCACATAGATTTCAAAGATTTAATAATTATTTAAAAGATTTTAAAGATTTAACAATGTTTTCGAAGAGTTCGCATAAATTTCGGAAATATTTAAAATATTTTCCAAAAATTTCAGTTTCACAAAGATTTCAAGATATCTTTTGTGGAAATGTATTTTTAGAGTTAAATACAATAAAGTACAATAATATTCAAATTGTAATTTTTTTATACTAATTTGTAATTACTTCTAAAATTTTAGAAGAGAGTCCGAATTTTGGAAAAAAAACTTTTAGTTTCGGGTAGAATTATTTTTGTAATTTTCCATTATATTAAAAAAACGTTAAAAATTGTGGAAAATTACAAAAGATAAAAATGCATTGGAATCTTTTGAAATGCCGTCAGATATTTCAAATCCTTTGAAATCTACTGAAACTTTTTAAATCTCTTGAAAATTCCTTAGAATTTTAAAAAATACCCTAAAATATTTTAATTCCTTTAAAATCTTTTGAAATCACTTCACATTTTTTAAAGCTCTTGGAAATTCTTTGGAATTAAAAAAAAACCCTAAAATATTTTTAATTCTTTGAAACTTATTGAAATACCTTGAAAATTTATTGCAATTTTTAAAAACATCCTAAAATCCTTAAAATTCTTTAAAATTTTTGGTAATGCCTTGAAATATTTACAAATCTTTGAAGTCCTAGGAAATCCCTCAATTATTGTGATTACATTTCTTGAAATCCATTAAAATATTATAAAGTCGCGTGAAAATCATTGAAATCCGCGGAAATCTTATAAAATCCCTTGGAATCTTTTAAGTTAGCATAAAACCTTATAGGTTCGGTAAAATCGTTCTATATCTTTCGAAATTGTAAGATATTCTTTACAATCACATGCAAGTTTTTTCAAATCCCTTCAAATTATTAAAATCCTTGGAAATCCCTTGAAACTTTTGAAATATCTTAAAAATGCCTTGGAATCTTTTGAAAGACCCTAAAATATTTCTAATCCTTCAAAATCTTTTGAAATCCCTTGACAGATTTCAAAGTTCTTGAAAATTACTTGGAATTTTTTTAAATACTCTAAAACCTTTAAAATCCTTCAAAATCACTTGAGATTTTTGAAATTTATTAAAAATTCCTTGAAATCACATACAATATTATAAAATCTTTAAAACTGAAATATTTGAAATCCTACGAAATCCCACAATTCTTGTGAATAAATTCTTTGATACCCATCAAAACATTATACAATCCCGTGAAATTTTTTGAAATCTGATGACATAGCCTGAAATCCTGGAAAATTTATTAAAATACCTTGAGGGGTTTTAAAGTCCTTGAAAATCCTTGAAACTTTTCAAAGCTCATGAAAATTTCTAATAATTTTTCAAAATACCCTCAAATTTTGAAAATCCTTTGGAATCCCTTCAAATTATTGAAATATATTTAAAATTACTTAGTATCTTTTAAAATACTGTAAAATATTTCAGATCCTTCCAAATATTTTTTAATTCTTTGGAATCTTTAAAAATACCCTTAAACTTTAAAACTCCTTTGGAATCCCTTCAAATTATTAAAATCTATTAAAAATTACATAGTATCTTTTAAAATACTGTCCAATATTTCCTTCGAAATATTTTTTAATTTCTTGAAATTTTTCAAAATACCCTAAAATCTTAAAAATCCTTTGGAATCCCTTCAAATTATTGAAATCTACTAGAAAATTCTTATTATCCTTTAAAATACCCTAAAATATTTCAAATCCTTCGAAATATTTGTTAATTCCTTGGAATTTTTCAAAATAGTCTAAAACTTTAAAGATCCTTCGGAATCCTTTAAAATTATTAAAAATTATTAAAAATTATGTGGTATCTTTTAAAATACTGCAAAATATTTCAGATCCTTCGAAATATTTTTCAATTCTTTGGAATTTGTAAAACTACCCTAAAACTTTAAAAATCCTTTGGAATCCCTTCAAATTATGGAAATCTGTTAAAAATTTCTTGGAATCATTTAAAATACCCTAAAATATTTAGAATCCTTCGAAGTCTTTTCGAATCCCTTAAAACTTTTTAAAGCTCTTGAAAATTCCTTGGAATTAAAAAAAAATATTAAAAATTATTTGAAATTCCATCAAATTATTGAAATTTATTGAAAATTCCTTGGAATCTTTTGAAATACCCTAAAATATTTCGAATCCTTTGATATCTTTTGAAATCCCTTAAAGCGTTTGAAACTCGAGAAAATTCCTTTGAATTTTAAAAAATACACTAAAATCTTTAAAATCCTTTGGGATACCTTCAAATTATGGAAATCTATTAAAAAATTCTTGAAATCTTTAAAATACCCAATAATATTTCGAATCCTTTGAAATCATTCGAAGGCTCTGAAGACTTTTTAAACCCCTTAAGAATTCCTCGGAATTCAAAAAAATACTCTAAAATATTAAAACTTCTTCGAATACCTTCAAATTATTAAAATCTATTCAAGATTCCTTGGAATCTTTTAAAATGCCCTGAAATATATCGAAACCTTTGAGATCATTCGAAATCCCTGAAAACTTTTTAAAGCTCTCGAAAATTCCATGGAATTTTTAAAACTATCCTAAAATCTTTTACATCCTTTGGAATTACTTCAAATTATTGAAATCTGTTAAAAATATCATAGAATCTTTCAAATCTTTTAAAATATTTTGAAATCCCTTGACATTTTTTAAAGCGCTAAAGTACTCCTTGGAATTTTTTAAATTACTCTAAAATATTTAAAATCCTTTGAAATTCCTTAAAATTATTGAAATCCATTAGAAAGTCCTTAGAATATTTTTAAATACTTCAAAAATTTTCAAATCTTTTGAAATCCCTTCAAATTATTGGAATCTCGTCAAATTATTGAAATCTCTTAAAAATTCCTTGGAATCTCTTATAAATGCCTCCAAATCTTTTGAAAAACCCTAAAATATTTCAAATCCTTTGAAATCTTTTGAAATATCTTGAAACTTTTGAAAGCTCTTAAAAATTCCTTGGAATTTTTAAAAATACCCTAAAGTATTTAAAATCCCTTGGAATCACTTCAAATTATTGAAATCTGTTAAAAATATCCTAGAATCTTTACAATCCTCTGAAATATTTTGAAATTTCTTGAAATTTTTGAAACCGTCCAAATATTCCTTGAAGTTTTTAAAATTTCCCGAAAATATTAAAAATCCTTTGAAATCCCTTCCATATATTGAAATCCATTATAAATTCCTTGGAATCTTGTCAAATACCCCAAAATCTTTTAAATATTTTGAAATCCCTTGAAACTTTTTAAAACTCATAAAAACTCCCTAGAATTTTCGGAAATACCGTAAAATCTTTCAAATCCTTTGGAATCACTTCAAATTATTGAAATATGTTGAAAATATCCTAGAATCTTTCAAATCCTTTAAAATATTTTGAAATATCTTGAAATTTTTTAAATCGTTTAAATATTTCATAGAATTTTGTAAATTACCCTAAAATATTGAAAATCGTTTGAAATCCCTTAAAATTATTGAAATCCATTAAAAATTCCTTGGAATCTTTTTAAATACCCCAAAATTTTTCAAATCTTTTGAAATCCCTTCAAATTATTGAAATCTCTTAAAAATGCTTTGGCATCTTTGAAAAACCCTAAAATATTTAAAATCCTTTGAAATCTTTTGAAATCGCATGAAACTTTTTAAAGCTCATAAAAATACCCTGGAATTTTTAAAAATACCCTAAAATCTTTTAAATCCGTTGGAATCACTTCAAATTATGGAAATCTGTTAAAAATATCTTAGAAGCTTTCAAATCTTCAAATCTTCGGAAATCATATAAAATCCCTTGGAATCTTTTAAAATATCATAAAATCTCTTAAAATTATTAAAATCCTTGGAGATCCCTTGAAATTTGTGAAATCTTTCAAAAATGCCTTGGAATATGTTTAAATACCCCATAATATTAAAAATTATTTTAAATTATCTTCAAATCCATTAAAAATTTTTAAAGTTCTTGAAAATTCCTTGAAATTTTTGTAAATACCCTAAAATTTATTTAATTTTTTCAAATCCCTTTAAATTATTGAAATCCATTAAAAATTCCTTGAAATATTTAAAAATATCCTAAAATCTTTAGTAATGCCTTGAAATATTTGAAATCCTACGAAATGAATGAATTCTTGTGAATAAATTTTTTGAAATTCATTAAAATATTATAAAATCCCGTGAAAATCATTGAAATCCTCAGAAATCTTATACAATCCCTTGGAATCTTTTAAAATATCATAAAATCCCTTAAAATTATTAAAATCCTTTGAAATCCCTTGAAATCTCTTAAAAATGCCTTGGAATCTTTTAAAATACCCTAAAGTATTAAAAATTCTTTTGAATTTTTTTGAAATGCCTTGATAATTTGTAAAGCTCTTGAAAATCCTTGGAATTTTTCAAAATACCCAAAAATTTGTTTAATTCTTTGAAATGCCTTCGAATTTGTGAAATATATTTTCAAATCCATGGAATCTTTTAAAAAGCCCTAAAATATTTAAAATTCTTTTGAATTTTTTTTGAAATCCCTTGAAAATATTTTAAAGCTCTTGAAAATTCCTTGGTATTTTTTAAAATACCCTAAAATTTGTTTAATTCTTTGAAATGCCTTCGAATTTATGAAATATATTTCAAAATCCTTGGAATCTTTTAAAATACCCTAAAATATTTAAAATTCTTTTGAATTTTTTTGAAATCCCATGAAGATATTTTAAATCTCTTGAAAATTCCTTGGAATTTTGAAAATACCCTAAAATTTGTTTGATTATTTGAAATGCCTTCGAATTTATGAAATATATTTTAAAATCCTTGGAATCTTTTAAGATACCCTAAAATTTTTAAAATTCTTTTGAATTTTTTTGAAAACCCTTGAAAATATTTTAAAGCTCTTGAAAATTCCTTGGAATTTTTTTAAATACCCTAAAATTATTAAAAGCCTTTAAAATATCTTGACATCTCTTTAAAATGCCTTGGAATCTTTTAAAATACCCTAAAATATTACAAATTCTTCTTATTTTTTGTAATGTCTTGAAAATTTGTAAAGGTCTTGAAAATCCTTGGAATTTTTCAAAATACTCTAAAATATTTAAAATTCTTTTGAATTTTTTTGAAATCCTTTGGAATTTTTTCAAATACTCTAAAATTTGTTTAATTCTTTGAAATGCCTTCGAATTTATGAAATATATTAAAAATTCCTTAGAATTTTTTTAAATCTCAAAAAATCTTTGGTAATACCTGGAAATATTTGAAAATCTTCGAAATTCTACGAAATCCCTGAATTCTTATGTGTAAATTCTTTTTAATCCATTAAAATATTATAAAATCCCGTGCAAATCATTGAAATCCTTAATAATCTTATACGATCCCTTGAAATCTTAAAAATATCATAAAATCCCTTAAAATTATTAAAATCCTTTGAAATCCCTTGAAATCCCTTGAAATCTCTTAAAAATTCCTTGGAATCTTTTTAAATACCCGAAAATATTTCAAATCCTTTGAAATCCCTTAAAGCTTTTTAAAGCTCTTGAAATTTCCTTGGAATTCTTAAAAGTACTATAAAATCTTTCAAATTCATTGGAATCACTTCAAATTATTGAAATATGATAAAAATATCTTAGATCTATCTTAAATGTCTTAAAATTCTGCGAAATACCTTAATGCTTGTAAATAAATTCTTTGAAATCCTGAAAAATTGAATAAAATACCTTGAGTAAATATAAAACTACCGGACATGAATAAAAGTAAATTCTAAAAACTAGAATACGAAAATAATTTCTTGAAATGTTTTCAGATAATTAAACTCCTGCGGCAGACTGGTGCTCATCTTCACGAACGAACTCGAATGCTCGGTGAAAAGTTGTGTATAGCCTCAGCAGCTGGAAACCTCACGCGACTTAAATCTTATCATCTGGCTGGAGCAGATTTATCCGTAGCAGATATTTCTGGAAGAACACCTCTGCATCTTGCAGCTCAGCACAATCAGCCAAAATGTGTCGAATTTCTCCTGGAAAATGGAGCAGATAAAAACGCGAAAGATATGTTAGGAAATACTCCTTTCGCTCTTGCCGAATTGACCAAAGCTTTCGATTCGTTAAAACTCATCTCAAAGAATGGAAGGTAATATTTAAAAATTGCGACGACAGTATTTATAGATAATTTTAATTTCGAAAAGAGAATACGATTATATTTAATTAGGAAGGTCTAGAATAATGAAATGGATCTGATAACTAGATTAACATTGTAATGATGTTTTAAAAGATAAACTTGAGAGAAACTATCTGCTATGTTTTTGCATTTCAATAAATTATATTTAAGGCTCTTCTTAACGTATTTTTGAAAGACAATCTTTGTCGGTTCCTTTTCCATTAGTGATTTTTTTAAATAATAGATAAATCAAAGTCTTCATTTTGATCAATTTAAAAATATAAATTTACAAAAAATACAAAATTGCAAAATAATTAAAAAAAAACTATCCCTTTCCCAGCTTTATGATTTCTTTACCAAAAATGTCAGAATTATTCTATTTGAAAATTTATGATCAAAAAGTCTTTTCTATTCTCGCATCAACTTTAAATTATGAGAATGAGAAAATTTTTTCTATAAAAATCGATTTTAAAAATATATAAATTACCGTAACTTCCCTACTCTTTGATAAAATGTATTAATATTGTAGGTCAATCGATTCGTCTCGAACCAAGGAATCTTTTATATTCTTGCATCAACTTTGAATTATATTGAAGAAAAAAGTTTTACTATAAAAAACCGATTTTTAAAATATTAATAAGTGCTAAAAAAAATTCAATAAATATTTTTAGAAATCCTTCGGTCAGTTTCAAGATATTAGTGATGAAAATAAGCCCTCCAAATTTCATCAATTTATCTGCAACCGTTTTTTTTTTAATTTTGGAAAATGTTACCATTACAAAGCTTCCTCTATGAGGAAACAAAAATCTTGTTGATTCAATTCAATGTAAAGGTTTTTGAAATAATAATTATTAAATTCTAAACAATTCTCATTATTATTACAAAATTTTTAAGAATCTGTAATTATAATATTAATATTCTCATTAGTAAAAAACTCAATCTGCGACAATTTGCAAATTAAAAATTTGCCGTAAAGTAATTATTAAAATTTGGTAACAGGTGCGACTAAGAAAATTCCAGTTATATATTCAAAATGCCATGACTTTCCAGGTTTCTTTGAACTTAAAAAAATTCCATGACTTTTTCAGGTATACTTTTAAAAAAATCTAGTCAATTCTATTCAATTTAAAAGACTTTTTAATAATAGTTATTGAATTCTAAAAAATTCTGATTATTATAAAATTTAAAATATTCTGGAATTATAATCATATTATTTTCACTAGTAAAAAAATCAATCCGCATCAATTCGAAAATTAAAAATTTGAAGTAAAATAATTATTAAAACTTGTAATAAGTTCGACAACGAAAATTCCAGTAATTTTTTTTCAAAATTCCACGACTGTTCCAGGTTTTCCAGAACTTTCAAAAATTATCTGAATTTTTCGAGTTTTTCCAGAACTTTCAAAAATTGGCTGACTTTTCCAGGTTTTCTAGAACTTTCAAAAATTCCATGAATTTTCCAGGTTTCCCAGAGCTTTAAAAATTCCATGTCTTTTCCAAAACTTTTAAAAATTCCATGACTTTTTCAACTCTACTTTTCAAAAAATCTAGTCAATTATTTTCAAATTAAAAGACTTTTTAATAATAATGATTGAATTCTAAACAATTATCACTATTATTATAAAATTTGAAAAAATCTGGAATTATAATCTTATTATTTTCATTACTAATAAAATCAATCCACATCAATTCGCTTTATTTGTTGAAAATTCGCATTTTTGGCTGGAAAATTTTAGTTGAAAATTCATCACTTTTCTTTTGAAAATTCGTTTTTTTGCTGTATAAATTAAATTTTTTTTATTGAAAATTTAATTTTTCCGGTTAACAATTTATCTTTTTTAGTTTAAAATTCATTTTTGATTGAATTTAACTATTTTTTCTTTAAAATTCAAATCTTTTCTTGGTTCAAATATCAACTATTACATTTTTTGTTGGGAATTCCTATTTTTTGGTTGAAAATTTAATTAATAATTTGAAAGTGGAACTACTTTGTTAAAAATTGATTTTTTTTCGTTGAAAATTTAACTATTCCATTTTTTTTAATAATTTTTTTTTATTCAACTATATCCTCTTGAAGGAAAAGTTATCTTTTTAGTTCACATTTTTGGTTGAAAATTTAACTATTTGGTTGAGAATTAATTTCTTTTTACTGAAAATTTTTTTTTTTAACTGAACACGTAACTATTCCATTTTTTGTCGAAAATTCATCATTTTTGGTAGAAATTTCATCTTTGTGGTTGAAACTTCAACTATTTTTTTGAAAACTCTTTTTTTTATTGAAAATGCTTTTCTAACTGAAAATTTAACTATTCATTTTTTTGTTGAGAGATCTATCTTTTTTGTATAAAATTCAAGTACATGGTTAAAAATTCATGTACTTTGATGAAGATTAAAGTTTTTTTGATCAAAAATTAATCTTAATGAAAATAATAAATATTTCAATTAGGTCAAAACTTATAGAGGTTTAGAGCAAAAGATTTGAAATGGATTCGGTCTTATTATAATTATATTTTATATTTATTTTATTATTTTATTTATTATTGTATATATTTTTTATTTTATTATTTTATTTTTATATATTTGTGTTATAATTATAATCATTTGCTTTTAAAATTCAACTTTATGGTTGAAAAACTGTCTTTGGGTTCAAAATTCAACTATTTGGTTAAAAATGAACTGTTTTGATGAATCTATCTTTTTGGCTGAAAATTGAACTATTTTTTTGAAACTTTATTTCCTTTATTAAAAATAAGTTTTCTAACTTAACATTTAATTTTTCAAATTTTTGGTTGAAAATCCTTATTTTTTGTTTAAAATCGAACTATTTGGTTCAAAATTCCTGTATTTTGTTGAAAATTCATCTTTTTTGTCGAAAATGCATCTTTTTGTAGAAAAGTAAAAAAAAAATTTAACTATTTTTTTAATTCTATTTTTTATTGAATATTAATTTTTTAAAGTGAAAATTTAACTTTTTAACTGAAAATGTAAGTATTTTTTTAATCCATATTTTCTTGTTAAAAATTCAACTATTTGGTTGAAAGTTCCTTCTTTTGAAAATTCCTTTTTTTTTATTGAAAACTCTTTTTTTTCTTAACTGAAAATTTAACTATTAATTTTGTTGTTTTTCAAAATCCATCTCTTTTCTGTTAAAATTTAACTATTTGATTGAAAATTCATGTATTTTGATCTAAATTTATCTTTTTTGGTGGAAAATTAATCTTCTTGGTTAAAAATTTTTCTTCTTGGTTGAAAATTGATCTTTTTCATTAAAAATTCATTTCTTTGGTTGAAATGTAACTATTCTCTTGAGATTTCATTTATTTATATTGAAAATTCATTGTTCAAACTTTAAATTTAATTATTCCTATTTTGTTTGAAAATTTATCTTTTAAGTTAAAAATTCATCTTGTTTGGCAGAAATGTAATATTTGTAGTTGAAAATTTAACTATTTGGTTGAAAACTCATGTATTTTGTTGAAAGTTCATATTTTTTGTAGAAAATTAATATTCTTGGTCGAAATTTTATCTTTTTGGTTGAAAATTCATTTATTTGGTAGAAAATTGAACTATTTTGTTTAAATTTCATTTCTTTTCACTGAAAATTAAATTTTTTAATTGAAAATTTAAGTATTGCATTTTTGTTAAAAATTTATCTTTTCTAATTGAAAGTTCCGCTTAAAACTTCTATTTAAAACTGGTCTTTTTTTGTAGAAAAGTGATTTCATTAGTTGGAACTTCATTTTTTTCGTCGAAAATTCATTTCATTTGTTAAAAATTCAACTATTCCGTTTTCATTTAATTCCACTATTTGGTTGAAACTTCGTCTTTTTTGGTAGAAATTTAATCTTCTTGGTTGAAATTTCAAATTTTTGGTTGAAAATGCGTATTTGGTTAAAAATTCGTCTTCTTTGATAGAAAATTAATCTCAGTAGTTGAAACTTATTTTTTTTCAGATAAAGAACAATTTTTTCGCATTAACATTATTTATTAATGTCCCCGGTGTAAGGTTGTTTTTATACCTAAAAGAAAAATGTATTATAAGGTATTTTAAAAAAGTGCTATTATAAAATTGTAATGACAGTATTTTTATTGACAATATTAATTTTGAAAAGAGACGAAAATTATATATAATTAGGAAGGTCTAGAATAATTAGATAGATCTGATAACTAAATTAACGTTGTAATGATATTTTAAAAGATAAACTTCAGAGAATAACCTATCTGCTATTTTTTACATTTCAAGAAATTATATTTAAGGCTCTTAACGTATTGTCGATTATTTTTTCCGATAGGGGGCATCCTTTGTATGAGAGACAATTTTTCTCGGTTCCTTTTCCTCTTTTGATAACGTCCATTATTAAGCTACCGTTAACGTATTTCTGTAACCACTCATTGCTGTTGAAGAAAAAAATAGATAATTGGATATCAACAAATTATTTTATAATTTATTCTAGATTTTATTACCTGACGATACCATCGATAATTTTTCCAGTGCTGGTTTGATTTTCAGAGTGTTTAACTCCCGTTACTAATAAACATAATATTCGTTGAATGCAGGGAGTAACATATCCGTTACGTAACAAAAAATCGGTTACTGTGTCGCCAACATTCCCCCACTCAGAACCTTCGTCCATACCTAAATTTAATTTAAAATCAATTTAAACAGGGTTGCTATAGGTCAGGGAATTCTGAAAAGTCAGGAAATGTCAGGGATGACCTGAAAAATTCAGGGAATTTTTGATAAACTGAAGTTGAAGTTAAATTGGTTATTTTGTTGAAAATTCCATAATTTTTTTAAACAGTCATTCTTTTTGGTTGAAAATTCAACTGTTTTGTAGAAAATTCGTCTTTTTGGCATACAAATCAGGGTGGCGACTTGACCGGGAAACCGTGAAAGACCGGGAAATAACCTGGAATTTTATTGACCGGGAAAAAAACCGGGAAATGACCGGGAATTTAATTTAAAAACCGGGAATTTACTTCTGATCATAGCAAAATTCAAGAAATATAATTTCACTTGGAACAGGGAATGTTTTACATGGAATGGGAATTTTTTAAAGGAATTATAATTCGGATTGAGAAAAAAGGAATTTTTAAAAATCCCTCTTTCAAGTTAGAATTCGTCACAATTTGAAAGTTCCCTCTTCTAAATTTTAGATAATAAAAGTACTTCAAGCAGTTTTCAGAGTAGAAGTAGAATTTCAAAGAAGAAATATTTCTGAATTATAATAGAAATTTTGTTTACATTGTTCGCTGCGAATTCATCGTTTTTTAGTTAGAAATTCAACTACTGGGTTAAAAGTTAAACTTTTGTTAAAAATTAATTTATCTTTTTTTTATGAAAATTCAACTATTTGGTTGAAAATTGATATTTTTCATTTAATAATTAAACTATTTGTTTGAAAATGTATGTACTTTGTGGAAAATTCATCTATTTTTGTAGACAATTAAACTTTATGGTTGACAATTCATCTTTTTGGCATAAAATTAAACTATTCCAGTTAAAGATTCATCATTTCAGTTGAAGATTCATCATTTTATTTGAAAATTCACCAGTTTGGTTGAAAATTAATTTCTTTAAACGAAAATTTAACTGTTCCATTTTGAGTTGAAAATAGAATTTTCAAGTTCGGAAGTCCACAATTTGGATAAAAATTTGTCTTTTTAATTGAAAATTTAACTATTCCGATGAAAATTCATGTATTTTGTTAAAAAATCGATTTTTTTGTTGGTAAAAAATTATCTTATTTTTCTTTGAAAGTTAATCTTCTTGTTTAAAAATTCTTCTTTTCGGTTAAAAATTCAAGTATTCCAGTCAAATATTTATTATTTTAGTTGAAAATTCATCTTTTAGGTTTGAAATCAAATTATTTGGTTGAAAGTTAAGCTCTTTTGTTAAAAATTAATTTTTTTTTAGTTGAAAATCCATAGTTTTAATTAAAAATTCATTTCTTTGGTTGAAAAATGAGCTGTTTGGTTGAAAATTTGTTTTTTCTTTGGATGTTTTTTGGTTGAAAATTTTTTTTTTCAACTGAAAATGTAACTATTAATCCAGTTGAATATTTCATCATTTTAGTTCAAAATTCATGTCTTTGGTTGAACATTCATTTTTGACTAAAAATTTGATTGTTCAATTTTTGGTTGAAAAATTATCTTTGTTAGTTGAAAATCCGTATTTTTTGGTAGAAATTAATCTTCTTGGTTGAAAATTAATCTTTTTGTTCAAAAATTCAATTATTCTAGTTAATGATTCATCATTTCAGTTAAAAATTCATCTTTCTGGATTGAAATTCAACTATTGCAGTTAAATATTTACAATTTTATTTGAAAATTCATCACTTTGTTTGAAAATGTAACTATTATTTTGAAAGTTAGTTTTTGTTGTTGTTAAAAGTTAGTTTTTTTTCGTTGAAACTAATTTTTTTAACTGAAAATTTAACTTATTCCAATTGCAAATTCCATAGCTGTTGTTGAAAATTCATCTGTTTGGTTAAACATTAATTTTTTTAACTTGAAATTTGATTATTAAAGTTTTGGTTGACAATTTATCTTTTTTTAGTAAAAATTAATTTTTTGGTTTGAAAATTGAACTATTTCAGTTAAAGATTCATTGTTTTAGTTGAAAACTCTTATGTTTGGTTTACAACTAATTTTTTAAACTAAAAATGTTACTATTCCATTTTCGATTGAAAATTATTATTTTTTCAGTTCAAAATTTAACTATTTGGTTGAAAATTTGTCTTCTTTTATTAAAACTTCAAACCTTTCTTTAAAAGTTAATGTATTTGGTTGAAAAATTGTATTTTTGGGTAGAAAATTAATTTTTTTATTTAAAATGTAATCTTCTTTAAAAATTCGTCTTTTTGGTTGAAAATTCGAGTGTTCCAGTTAAATATTCGTCATTTTAGTTGAAAATTTATCTTTTTGGTTTAAAATTTAACTATTCCAGATAAAGATTCATAATTTGATTTGAAAATTCTTATCACTTTGGTTGAAAATTGAACTATTTTGTTGAAAGCCCGTTTTTTTTGTTGAAAATTAATTTTTTCAACTGAAAGTTTAACTATTCCATTTTTTTGTAAAAAATTGATATTTTTTAGTGGAAAATTTAAGTATTTTTTTCAAAATATAAATATGTTACTTTGAGTTGACCGGGAAAATTGAAAAACTTGACCGGGAAATGACCGGGAATTTGAAATCGTCCGCCGAATCGCCACCCTGAAAATTCAATATTTTGGAAACAAATTTTTTTCTTTATTTCTTTATTTATCTTTCTTGGTTAAAAATTCAACTCTTTTGTTGCAAATTCATTTCTTTCGTTGAAAATTCTAACTATTTCACTAAAAATTAGTTTTTTATTATAATTCTTTTTGAACTGAAAACATAACTTTTCCATTCTTGGTTAAAAATTTATATTTTTTAGTGGAAAATTAATCTATATTGTTCGATTTTTGTGTGTGGAAAATTAATCTTTTTCGTTAAATTTAATTTTTTGGTTGTAGATTCATCATTTCAGTTGAAAATTCATTTCTTTTGTTAAAAGTTTAACTATTTTGTTGAAAATCTATATTTTCGTGTTTAAAATTGAACAATGCGGTTTAAAATGCATGTATTTTAATCAGAATTAATCGTCCTTGGTAGAAAATTAATCTTCTTTGTCGAAAATTTATCTTTTTGATTGAAAGCTCATTTCTTTGATTTAAAAAGGGCATATCAGGATAAGCATGCATGTGCTGCCCCTGCTCGGATCTGGTTGAGGTTTTTACAATAAGTTGGCATTGATGTAAGAATAAATTTCCCAAATTTTGGAAATCAAAAAAAGCATAAGCGAGAACATTTGGCACGGCAAAAGGGCATTAGCACTAAAGTGCGAAAAGGTTTTAAATTCCGAAAGGGCACGACTTAATTAATTTTTTTTTAGAAAATAATTTCATAAATTCATGAACTTTTTTTCAACAATTTTTGTCCAAAATTTTTTTTCAAAACACTTTCTTTTAATCAAATTTTATTCAAAATATTTTTTTTACGAAATTCAAATTAACGTCTTATTAGGCTACGAAACCCTCCCTTGTAGGCGCTCAGCGCCTACTTTCACTAATTTTTTTTTATTTAAAATTATTTTTGTAACTGAAAATTTAACTGTTCATTTTTTTTTCGAAAGTCCGCCTTGTTTTTGTTAAAAATTCACGGTTTAGGATTTTGTTGAAAATTCATTTCTTCTTATTGAAAATTAATATTTTAAATGCAAATGTAATTATTCCTGTTTTTGCTGAAAAATTATCTTTTTTAGTTGAAAATTGATCTTTTTTGATCAGGAAAAAGTCAGGGAATTTCGAAATTGGGATTTTGTAGCAACCCTGATAAATCTTTTAATTTAATTAAAAATTATTATCTAAGATTGACTAAAAGTTTGTAAAATAAAAAATTTTTTCTTACGATAATGCTGATAATCTTGAGAAACAGGATTGAAAAAGAGTGGTAAGATGAATGCACTAGAGGCGAATAATATTCCCAAAAGTGTGATTCCTTTGGTGTTAAATTTTACAAGCGATGATGGTCCTCTGGAAGATTCATTGCGTTCTAATGGAATTGATACAAATGGAACGCCTACATTGAACTCGAGCTGGAAATAAATATTCTTTCATTTATGGTTGCTTTTCAACTTTTGTTCCAGAAAGAAAACGAAAATCTCGTCTCATTAAATTTGGTTTCATTCTGAGAAAATAATTACGAATGTCTGTTCAAGTTTTGTTTCGCTTTTAGAAAAAAAAAAGAATTTCCAGGGTTGCTACTGGTCAGGAAATTCCAGAAAGTCAGGGAATTTTTGATAAACTGAAGTTGAAGCCAATTCTATTATTTTGTTGAAAATACAAAAATTTAATTAACAAGTCATTCTTTAGGTTGAAAATTCATCTATTCTGGTAGAAATTGCATTTTTTTGGTTAAAAATCACATCTGTTTGGTAGAAAATTAATCTTCTTGTTTGAAAATTTATCTTTCTGGTTGAAAATTAATTTCTTTTTATTGAAAATTAATTTTTTCAACTGAAAATTTAACTGTTCCATTTTTTGTTAAAAATTGATCTTTTTTAGTTGAAAATGCATTTTTTTTATAGAAATTTAATCGCCGTTGCTAAAAGTCAACTATTTTTTTTTTAATTCTATTTTTTCATATTGAAATTTTTTTATATTGAAAACTCTTTTTTCTTAACTGAAAATTTAACTATTCATTTTTTATTGAAAATCCATTTTTTGAAAATTAAAATTCAACTATTTGGTTAAAAATTCATGTATTTTGATCAAAATGAATTTTTTTGGTAAAAAATTAGTCTTCTTGGTTGAAAATTTATCCTTTTGGTAGAAAATTTATTTATTTTTATTCAAATTATCTTTTTTTTTTAACTAAAAATTTAACTATTCCATTTTTTGTTGAAAATTAATCTTTTTAGTTGAAATCTCTTCTTTTTCGGTAAAAATTGAACATTCGTGGTTGAAAATTCAACCATTTCTTTGAAAATTCTTTTTTTGGTTAAAATTCAACTATTTGGTTAAAAATTTGTGTGCTTTGATCAAAATTAATCTTTTTTGGTGAAAAATTAATCTTTTAAGTTGAAAATTGAGCTTTTTGATTAAAATACAATTCTTAGTTCAAAATTTAATTATTTTTTTGATAATTAATTTCTTTCAAGTGAAAATAGATTTTTTTAACTGAATATGTAACTATTCCATTTTTTGTAGAAAATTTAACTTTTTTGGTTAGAAGTCACAAATATTTGGTTGAAATTTATTCTTCTTCGGTGAGTATTTATCGTTTTTGTTGAAAATTTATTTCTTTTGATTGAAAATTCATTTTTTAACTAAAAATGTAACTATTCGATTGTTTTTAAATAATGATTTTTTTAGTTGAAAATTCATCTTTTTTGGTAAAAATTTAATTATTTTGATTGAAAATTCAAGTATTTTTATTTTTATTCTTTTTTTTATTGAAAATTCTTTTTTTAAACTCAAAATTTAACTATTCATTTTTTGTCGAAAATCCATTTTTTTTATTAAAGTTCAACTATTTTGATCAAAATTCATCTTTTTT
>CAKNYM010048447.1:145105-162490 GCA_932195095.1 Andricus curvator
TATGTACTTTGATCAAAATTCATATTTTTTGGTGAAAAATTAATCTTTTTGGTTGAAAATTTAGCTTCTTGGTTAAAATACAATTCTTGGTTGAAAATTTAATTATTTGGTTGAGAATTAATTCATTTCAAAAGTGAAAATTAATTTTTTTAACTGAAAATGTAACTCTTTCATTTTTTGTAGAAAATTGATCTTTTTTGGTTAGAAATCACAACTATTTGATTGAAATTTAATCTTCTTGGGTGAAAATTTATCTTTTTTGTTGAAAATTCATTTCTTTTTATTGAAAATTAATTTTTTTAACTAAAAATTTAACTATTCCATTTTTTGTTAAACAATGATTTTTTTAGTTGAAAATTCATCTTTTTTGGTAGAAATTTAATTTTTGTGTTTGAAAATTCAAGTATTTTTATTTTTATTTTTTTTTATTGAAAATTCTTTTTTGAAACTCAAAATTTAACTAATTATTTTTTCTGTCGAAAATTAATTTTTTTTTTATTAAAGTTCAACTATTTTGATCAAAATTCATCTTTTTTGTTAGAAAATTAAGCTTCTTCGGTGAAAATTCATCGTTTTAATTTAAAATTAATTTCATTGTTTGGAAATTTAACTATTTCGTTGAAAACTCACTTCGATAAATTGAATTTGAAGTTAATTTTATTATTTTGTTGAAAATACAAGAATTTCGTAAAAAAGGGATTCTTTTTGGTTGGCAATTCGTCTTTTTGGGTTGAAAATTCATCTATTTTGGTAGAAATTGCATCTTTATTGGTACAGTCTCTTTTTGGTTAATTATTAAAATCTTTGTTGATTTTAATATCAACTATTACATTTTTCGTTGAAAATTCATCTTTTTTGGTTGAAAATTCAACCACTTAGTTGAAAGTGAAACTACTTTGTTAAAACTAAATTTTTTTAGTTAATGATTCATCATTTTAGTTGAAAACCCTTTTTTTCACCATCTATTTATTTCAAACTGATGTTGTTTGGTTGAAAATTAATTTTTTGTTAACTGAAAATTTAACTGATCCATGTTTTGTTGAAAATTGATCTTCAGTTGAAAATTTAACTATTTGAAAATTTATGTAATTTTTTGAAAATTCGTCTTCTATGGTAGAATATTAAAATTCTTAATGACTAATTTTATTCATCTGTTTGGTTAAAAATTCACTGTTTTGGTTGAAAATTCCTTAAAAAATTCAAGTATTTGGTTGAAAATTCATGTATTTTGTTAAAAAAAAATCTTTTTTTGGTAGAAAATTAATCTTCTTGGATGAAAATTTATCTTTTTGGTTGAAAATTCAACTATTAGGTTAAACATTTCTTTAAAAATTTAAATATTTGTTTGTTAATTCATGTATTTTGTTAAAAAATATTCTTTTCAGGTATAAAATTAATCTTCTTCGTTGAAAATTTATCTTTTTGGTTGAAAATTCATTTCTTTAGTGGAAATTTAGTTTTTTAAATTGAAAATTAATTTTTTTTCATATTTAATGTTTTTCAAAGTCATATATTTGGTTAAAAATTTTATTGATTCGTTGAAAATTCATATTTTTGGCTTAAGATGATTTTAGCTAAAAATTAATTTCTTTAACTGAAAATTTAACAATTTCGTTGAAAATTCATTTTATTTGGTTGGAAATTAATTAATTTACTGAATAATTAACTATTCCTTTTTGTGGTTAAAAATTCATTTCTTTGGTTGAAAATAAGTGTATTTTTCTTGGTTAAAACATTAATTTTCTAACATCTTAACTATTCTATTTTTGGTTGAAAATTTAGCTTTTTAGTTGAAAATTCATTTCTTTGATTAAAAATTAGTTTTTTACTTGCAAAGTAATTTTTTAACTGAAAATTTAACTATTACGTTTTGTCAAAAATTTATCTTTTTTAGTAGAAATTTAATATTCTTTCTTGAAAATTCATCTGATTGATTGAACATTTAACTGTTTCGTTGAAAATTCATTCTTTTGGTTGAAATTTTGTTTTTTAAATTGAAAATTCATTTTTTTTAACTGAAAATTTACCAATTACATTTTTTGTCAAAGATTTATCTTTTTTGATAGAAATTTAATTTTCTTTCTTAAAAATTCATCTGTTTGATTGAAAATTTAACTATTTCGTTGAAAATTTATATTATTTAGTTGAAAATTAATGTTTCCATTGAAAGTTTAACTAAGTATTCTACTTTAGATTAAAAATTTATTTCTTCGTTTGAAATTTGTTTTTTTTTCAGTTGAAAATTTATCTTTTTAGTCGAAAATTTGTCTTTTTTGGTAGAAAATTTATCGCTTGAGTTGAAAAGTCAACTATTTTGTTGAAAATTCACTTTTTTGCTTGAAGATACATAATTTTAGTTAAAAATTAATTTCTTTGGTTGAAAATGTAACCATTTTGTTGAACTTTCTTTTATTTTGCTGAAAATCTAACTATTCCATTTTAGAATGAAAATTGATCTTTTTTAGTTGGAAATTAATTTCTTGGGTTAAAAATTAGTTTTTTTTAATTGAACATTAATTTTTTAAACTGAAATATTAACTGTCACATTTATTGTCTAAAATTTATCTTTTTGACAGAAATTTAATCTTCTTTCTTGAAAATTCATCTGTTTGGTTGAAAATTTAACCATTTCGTTGAAAATTCATTTTGTTTCTTTTTTTGAAGATTTACTTAAAATTTCATTTCTTCTACTGAAAATTTAACTATTTCGTTAAAAATTTAATTTATTTGGTTGAAAATTTAACTGGCACTAAACTTAACACTAAAAGTTTCTCAAATATGTTTAGAAACAACATTTTTTTTCACTAACATTATTGATTTCCTAGGTGGAAGGTAGTTTTTATACCTAAAAGAAAAATTTCGAACAGTCGGGGAAAATGAAAAATTTGTCAGAGGAAAGTCGAGGAATTTCGAGATTGGGATTTTGTAGCAACCCTGATATCTTATACTATTGGTTTTTTTAAACACTTTAAAAAAAAATTACTTACATCAATTTTCCCAAGGTTGGAATCAAAGGAAATAAGACGCGCACTTTTTTCCTTAATCCCTGGACCGTGTTGTAAAAAACTTCCAAATTTGAAAAGGTCAAAAGGTCCAAAAAAGTAAATTAGTATTACGTAAATCACAGAAATCGGCGGATTCCTCATTTTCACTGACTCTAAAAAGCTAAGTGCACTATCAGGAAATTATTTTAATTTCAGAAATGATTTTAATTTTAGAAATTCTTGAAACCGTGAAATTTGACCAATTTTATTAAATTTAAAAAAATAATTTATACAGAAGAATTGTCGGATGTAATTTAACGCCAATTATTTTTTGTCCGAAGTAACCAATATTACTGTAGGAATATTTATGAAGAAGCTAATTCTAAGGGGACTCTATGTATAACCCACCTGCCCACTCTCGGGCTAAAAAGACGTAATAATTAGCCTGTCCTCTCGTGTGAAAATGACAATGGGAATTTTTTTCGCGTCCTCAAAATTAATGAGCCTCATACCCGGATGTTCAAGTTGAGACAAGACAAATATGTAATAATTAACGCCTACGAAGTGCATTTTCTTTTCATTTTTTATATTATAAGGAAGAGAAGTCACTTTCGATTGCACTTTCTGAAGCAAAATGCAGAACGAACAGTACTTCTCTTTTAATTATGTCATTATCTTCATTTAGGAAAATAAAAAAAAGAACGTATCCGTCTTAAAATCTTTGTATGCGAAATTTCATTTTCAGGGTGGCCGCAAAACTTCATTTTCGAAATTGGGTCTGAAATTTACGAGGAAATTTAAATATTTTTTTAGATGAAATATCAACTTACATTTTGGTTAAAAATTCAACTTTTTTGATTGAAAATTCAATCACTTAGTTGAAAGTGGAACTATTTTGTTGAAAATTCGTTTCTTCTGATTTAAAATTAATTTTCTTGAATGCAAATTTAGCAGGTCTATTTTCGGTTGAAAATTGATCTTTTCTAGTTAAAAATTAATTTTTTTTAAATTCGACTTTTTGGTAAAAAACCAATATTTTTCATTAAAAATTCATCTTTTTGGTTAAAAATTAATTTCTTTGGTTGAAAATTTAACTATTTTGTTAAAAATTTGTTTCCTTTGACTGAAAATTAATTTTTTTAACTGCAAATTTAACTATTCCATTTTCAGTTGAAAATTGATCTTTTCTAGTTGAAAACTCGTGTTTTCTTATTGAAAATTCGACTTTTTGGTAGAAAATTAATATTTTTCATTAAAATGTTATCTTTTTGGTTGAAAATTTAACTATTTTGTTGAAAATTGGTTTCTTTTCATTGAAAATTAGTTTTCTTAACTGCAAATTTAACTATTTCATTTTCTGTTGAAAATGGATCTTTTCTAGTTGTATAACAGAGAAGGATAAAAAAGAGTTGATAGAACATAAAGAAGGATTAATAGTAGAAGAGCTAAATATGGGAGGAGAGAGGTGGAAGATAGTGGGGGTTTATGTGAACGGTGATATGCAGGAAAAATCAGAGGAGATGAGGGAACTGATGGAAGAAAATAAGCAAGAGAGTAGGCTTATAATAGGAGGAGACTTTAATGCAAGAACAGGAGATAGAGGAGGAAGGGAATAGGATGGAGAGCGACGAAGAAAATCCAAGGACAAGATACTGAATGGGGAGGGAAAGAAGTTGTTAAAGAGCCTAGGGGAGATGGGATGGTTTATCCTAAACGGAAGTATAGAGGGGGATGAGGAAGGGGAATATACACGTTCAGGAGGAAAAAGGGGAACGGTAATTGATTATGTGGTAGTGGACGACGAGGGAAGAGAGAATGTTAAGAAACTAGAGGTAGGGAATGATTTAGATTCGGGTCACTTTCCCTTAATAGTGACAGATAGAGGGAGAAATTAGTAATATCAATAAGGCTAAAAAGGAAGCAAAAGTAAAAAGAGCAGGAAGAGGGGATTGGTCAGTGGAAGGTAAAGAACAGTTTAAAGAAAAAGTCAGGAATATCAAAATGAGGGAAGGAAATGTAAACGAGGAAATGGAAATAATTATAGGAGAAATAAACGGAGTATTAGAGTGCACAAGCAAAAAAGAAGTTAGTGAAGCAGGGGATAGAAGTGGATTGGATGAGAATTGTAAACAGAAGAAGAAGGAAGTGAAAAGGGAATTAGGAAAATGGAGAAAAGGCACAAGTAGTGGAGAAGAATATAGGAGAAAAAGGAAGGAGTATACTGAGTTGTGTGATAAAAAAAAAGAGGAGGAAAATAAAAGGTTTGAAGAAGAAGCGGAGAAGGCTAGGACGGAAGAAGAGGTTTGGAAGGTGGTAAATAGAGAGAGAAGAAGAAGGAAAAGAGTAAACCAGGATATTGAGATGGTAGAATAGAAAACATATTTTATGGAATTACTAGGAGGGGTAGAGAGGAAAGTTAGTAAAGGAGGAAAAGGTGGTAGGGAAACAGATGAGGAGAAGGTATAATCCGTTATAGGTACAAGGGAATAAGTAGACAAGGCATTAGGGATGATGAAAGATGGAAAGGTACCTGGTATAGATGAGATTCCAAATGAAGTATGCAAATATGGGGGGACAGAATTAAAGGAATGGGCATGGATAATGTGCAATAGGGTATGGAGAGGAGAGGGATGGCCAGAGTTATGGAAAGAAGGAGTAGTGATACCAATAGTGAAGAAAGGCAAAGGGGAGGAAGTTAAAGATTATAGGGGAGTGACACTAATGCCAACACTGTATAAAGTATATGTGACTGTTTTATGGGAGAGGTTAAAAAAAGAAGTTGTGAAGAAAAAGATAGAGCCACCGACTCAGACAGGGTTGTAAACAAAAATATATTTATTCCTCCAGTTCCAATAACTGAGCTCGGCTGCTCCTGACGTTTGGAATCCTCCGGGCTCACGCCACAACTTCCCTCACACTCGTTTTAAGGAGTTCTCCGTTAAATAAATAAATCCGAGTTCTCAAAAACTCAACATTTATTATCACCAAAAGCACGCCACAAGTCTTGCGACACACACTCCTCCAACTCCCATTTCACTCCCCGTCTTCTCCCCCTTCCACTCCCTCTATCCGCGTTTCTGGTAACTACTTAATAGTTCCCTCGATTTTTGAATGAAAAATAGCTAACAGATCCGTCTATCCTGAAACGTTGGATTTCCACATCCAATGCTATTCGTTTTTAAATCATAGTTCACAAACTAGTACAACTAAATATAATAATCAGTATTAAAACACCATAAAAAATTATCAGACCAAAAGATTTCCATCAAACGATTAAAGTGTTAATTAACTTTGATAATAACCTAAACGCATCGGAACTTTCTTATTTCGCTGACTTCTTCTTAATTCCCTTGGCTCCTCTTCTGTCTTGTCATTCTCAACAAAATTTTTCGTTGTCGCCAGTCTTTCTTCTTATCCAGATTCATTTGCAGATTCTTCCTCTACATCAGCATCTTCGAATTCATCGTCTGACTCGTACCGGACTGCCCTCCAAGGCGTGAGTTGTGAAGTATGGGCAGTAGTAGCATAAGTGCGTCTTGAATTGTCGTGTTTTAAGGGTGTATTCTAGTTGGTCACCTTGGAAAAATCGATTTTTTTTTTACATTTTTCGAATTTATATGTATCTAAGAATATTGTTTTCAATTTTTATGAAGATCCGATCAGTATAAGTATTTTTTTTAACCCAAACGTTAAACCTGACCGCAATGATTTTTTGTTAAAAAAAAACTTTAAACGCGTTTTTCTCAAAACAACGTCTTTTCGGACTAGCTCCACGATTTCTCCAGAACCAGTGGACCGATCCTTCTGAAATTTTAACCACATATTCTACACATAAGAACTCAGAGTGAACTACAATCATGTTAAAATTTGGATTTTTACCATACTTTTTAAACAAAAAACAGCGAAAAAAAACAACTAATTTCAATTTTTTTGGGTTTTTCTACATAAAATTAACAAAATTAGTTGAAAATTAATGTCCGTAGTTCGTTTTGTAGCCACTGTCATACCGAATCCAAAAAGCTTTGGTTTTTTTGTTTAAGATAAGCCGTTCCTGAGATATCATGGAGAAGGCAACTTGCTACTAAGCTATTGCGTCGCGTTCAAATGCGGATTTCGTATGTAAAAGTTGAAAAAAATGAACAAAAAGAAATTTTTTTTTGTATTTTAAGACTTTATTTATCATACCTAACAATTTTTATATCCATATCTTCCATAGCATGCTCACAAAAAATTCCCGAAAATAGCCTATTTTTTTAGCCCACGAACTAGAATACACCCTTAATTGAGCGACTTTATAGGTATCATGCCCAATAATTCCAGTGACTACCAAGGGTCCCCTATATCCTTTTTGTAACTTTCTAGGCATTCCGGTATGGTCAGGTGCTTTGTCCATGAACACCACATCTCCCAGTTGATATCCTTCATCCTTATCTTCTCTGTCCTTGCTTTCATTTTCATCTGCGTTTCTTCAATCACCTTCCTAGCTTCATCTTGCATCTCTTCTGCTGTCATCGTTGGTTCACGTTGAGCCTCTGCACCGAGATTACTCAGTCGACCTTCAAACCGAGGTTGGTATCCATGCAACATCTCAAAAGGGCTCCTGCCTGTCGTTTTATTTCTTGCTAAATTTAGATGTTTCTCCGTCTCTGAAATTTTCTCGTCCCATCTGTCGTGTTGGTTGTCTTCAATGGTAGTTTGAATCAATGGCATCAGCACCTCGATCGGTGATCAACCGTTTGGGTAGTCCCCACACTGAAAAGATAGTCTTCAGACTCCGAATCACTCCTTGAGCTTTCGTGTCTTTACATGGGATTAGGAGGGTGTAACGCGTCAAATTGTCTATCACGACTAACAGATGAGTTCTTCCTCGTCTACTCCGCTCGAAAGGTCCAAGATGGTCTGCATACATGACCTCGAATGGTCTCTTCCCAGGTGGGATGGGATGAAGCTCTCCAGGTTTCCGTCCCGCTGGATATTTCGTTAGAATACATTCGGGACACAGAGATATATGGCGTCTCACATACCTTTTTAATCTTGGAAACCAGAAGTGTCTCAAAATTTCAGCTACGGTTCTGTCCACAGAAAAATGTCCACGCAGATCATGATAGCGAACCACGATGGATTTCCTCATGGACTTAGGAATCACCATTCTCCAGTGCTCTGTTTGTCCTGACCCTTGCACTCGATAAATAAGTTGCTGAACCATCTGATATCCATCTTCTTTATTTTTCTCTCCAACAGTTCGATCTTCCGGGTTTTTTTGAAGAATTAAAGGCAATTTCTTCAATTCTTGATCTGCGGCCTGCATCGCTAATCCAAATTCTTCCTCAGTCATAGAGATATAGACCATTCTTCGATCCACAACTTCTTCCCACGTGTCCTTTGCTTCAGTCACTAGCGCCCTGCTCAGAGCATCGACATGAGCCATCCGTACACCTGGTCTGTGGCGTATTGTCATTTGATATTCCTGTAACAACTCGGCCTATCTGGAGATTTGAGGATTTTTGGTCCTATTTGCATTCAAATATACCAAAGCTTGACAATCCGTAACGACTGTGAATTCAATGTCAATTAAAAATGATCGCAATCTATCAACCGCCCAGACTATCGCCATGAGCTCCAGTTTACTGGAATGATAATTGTGCTCTACGTCTGTAGTCTTCTTGCTCACTGCATAAACTATGTGCATACAGTCGTCTGCACCTTTCTGTAACAGATCCTCGAACGCTCTTTGTTGTTCGTCCGTCCATTGAAATTTTGTATCCAATTTCAGCAGTCTCGTCAGTGGCTCCGCCTTCAAGGCATATCGTATGATGTATCTTCAGAATGCAGCTGTCAACCCCAGAAATCGTCTCACCTCGTGAACATTCCTCGGAACCGGAAACCTTTTAACTGCATTCACCTTAGTCACTCCCGGTCGTAGTCCTTCAGCTGAAATTCTATGTCCAAGATACTCCACCTCAGGGACTCCGAATATACATTTTTTTGGATTTAAGGTTAATCCTGCCTTTTCCAATGCTTATAATATCAACTCCAATCGTCGTAAAAGGTCATTCCAATCTCTTGCAGGAATGATCACATCATCCACGTAGAATAATGCGACTTTGTTTCGCAGATTCCCCAAAGCCTGGTTCATGACACGTCCAAATTCGAATGGAGCGTTCTTTAAGCCGAACGACATCCTTGTCAACTCTCCAGAATCCTCCGGTGTCACAAACGCTGTCTTTTCACTAGCCTCTCTACTTAAAGAGAGCTGATGGTATCCAAGAGCCAAATCTAAAGTAGCAAATATTGTGGCTCCCGACAATTCCTGGATCTGCTCGTCTATGTTAGGCAAAGGGTAGCTCTGCTTCAAAGTTTGAGCATTGAGTCTCCTATAGTCTATCACCATCCTAGGCTCTCCGTTTTTCTTCTTGTTTATCATTGCTGGGCTGGCGTATGGTGACTTCGTATCTTGGACCAGACCCACTCTCTTGTATTCGTCCAGGATGTTTTTAAACTGGTCTCTTTCTGTTTTAGTTGCGCGGTATGGTGCTAAATGTATCGGCTTAGCTCCCTCCAGTTCTTGTATCTCCATTTCCGTCAAGTGGGTGCATCCTAGTTCTTCCAAATTCAAAGACCAACATGTTCGATATTGATTAGCAGAATTAAGAAGTTCAAGTTCCTGATATTTCGAGATAGTTTCTCCTACCTTGAGCGTTCCCATCTCCAGAGGTTCACGTTCAAGCTTGAGTCTTGGAGCAGTCGCACTACTTATTATATCTCGTGCAATTGTTTCTCCCACCTTCGTTGCTATCTCCTTCTTCCCGTAGTTGGGCATCAATACGTCAATGGGACCAGCTATCGAATTGGCATGCACCAAGTATGCCTCCGATGGACGTATTACCACACATTCAGTGACCTTAACTTGACTAGTTGTGTTGATATCGACAGCTTCTACAAGGAGGTCGTCACTCAGCTTACGCGGAACTCTCCAAAATTGCACGTTTCCTTCTTCAGAAACACTCCGAATTCCCTTTTGATTCATCCAACTCCTCCCAATCAATATTTCACGTAGAATCATTGAATCTGAAACAACTAAAGCTTGAACTGTTTCTCCGACAACTCCATCGATCTCAAGGACAAGATTCACCACTCCAGATGCTTGTGCCGGACCTCCAATTCCTACCATCAGACCTCCTCCGGGTGCTTGCTCTGGTGATCTGACCTTGAATTTACAATGCTCCACTATCGACTTCCGAATCAAACAGTCCGAACTTCCTCCATCCAAGAATCCAGTTATCACATACTCGTTGTTAACTATAACCTTTTTGCAGGTACTTGGATTTGTGATTCGTTCCACCACTTTGACTAATGAAGGAGAAGGTTCATTTTCCTTCTTTGGGCAATTTTTGCTGATATGACCTTCTTGCTTGAATTTATAACAAACATTTTTTCTAGGCCGTGGACAATCTCTTCCCAGATGACCTTCATCCCCACAATTGTAGCATCTATCCTGACGCTTACTTGGTGCTGAGGATTTGAAAGTTTTCTGAGGTCCCCCGTTGATGTTTCTTTCAAATTTGTCGATTCCGAGTTTGTCTTCTTATCTTCCGGTTTTGTCGTTTTGACAGGTCGTCGGGAGACATTCATCGCTTCCAACTGAGTGAGGTCTTCCAAAAAATCTTCTTCTCTTGTGTGCTTCCGAGCACTCAGCTGCACAAACAACTGATGTGACCACAAACCTTCAAGAATTTGTATCTTAATTTCCGTAAAGTCCAATTTGAGTTTTCTGCACAAATACAATTTGTCAATGACATAATTCGTCGTCGACTCATTTTGTAATTGTCTTCTTTCTGTTAACTGATGCCATAACTCCGTCCTTGTTTGATCACGTATGAATATTTTCTGAAATCTTTGTCGAAATTCAATCCAAGTTGTTATAAGGTGTTTCTCTGCCGACCACCACTCTCTAGCCGTCTCTCAATCCCGTGATCGCTGCTCTCAACTTCGTTATTTCGCTCCATTTGTTTAATGCTGCCAAATCCTCGAGGTCTTCCAACCACATTTCCGCTTTACGTGATTTTCCTTTCCCGTCATATTCTCGGATCTTGGAAACTGATGGAAGAGTACATCGGTAATGAGAAGAGCTTCTGTCCTCCTCTTTCGGTTCATCTGCCACTCCGACCAGAGCTTTTAATAACCGAGGATTATTCAAGAGCACGTTCGGATTTTCAATCATTAATTGAGCTAAAAGATCCTGAACCACTTTCGACTGATCACTGGTCTCACTGTAAGGGGGTTGCGTTTCACCTTTCACATTCTGTGCCCTATCAACTATCGCGGAATTCCTCCGATCACTTCCGTATTCCTCTTTAAATTGTTGATAATTTTGTCGTGGGTACACTCCCTGTTGAAGGTGTGCCGCTTGCGCATCAAATTCACTCTGAAACCTCTGTTCACATTTCACTACTCTTTCGAACTCTATTCCTTGACGATTTTCTGTTTTATATGGGTATGGTGTAAACTGTGCACGAAATGGAGCTGCATTCACCTGTTGTCCTGATAAATTCGCTTGTCCAAGACTCAATCTTCGTGGCCTTGGTACAGGTCGCCAATCTTGGAAATTTCGTTGCACGCCCGGTGCTGAACTCCCGTCCCATCTTTGCACAATTGGGACATTCGCAAGGTTCGCTCGTACATCCGCGTTTCCTCCACCAAGGAACCCTTGGAAAGTTTGCTCGTAGCGTTCCCACACATTCCTAGGAACGGTAAGCTAATTTAAACGTGATTCACTAGCACTCAGATAATCACCCCCATCACCCCCGACAAATGACCTGCTTTGAGAACCGCCGTCACTGATCGCGCTTCTCGTCTCCAAAAAATCACTCGCTGCCACACTTTGTCTTTGCCATCCGCTGGACCGATCACCATCTATTCTTCCAAGAGAATTAGACCGTTCACCAAATCCCGATGGACTACTAATTTTTTTATATTTGTATCCTCGTTACATTAAAATAAGTCGCAACACTCACCGTCGACAACACTTCCTTTGTCCTCCAATTTTAATACGACGCCATTTTGGCCATGCCGTGAAACTAACCTCCAAAGCCGTGTTTGAATGTTTCACAGACTTCTCCAGGTACTTGACGTCTCCGAGCTGCCTGACAAGATCAAGGATTATTCGTCAGAATGTTGGGATGCAATCCCACTTCTGAATTGTAAATAAAAATATATTTATTCCTCCAGTTCCAATAACTGAGCTCGGCTGCTCCTGACGTTTGGAATCCTCCGGGCTCACGCCACAACTTCCTTCACACTCGGTTTAAGGAGTTCTCAGTTAAATAAATAAATCCGAGTTCTCTAAAACTCAACATTTATTATCACCAAAAGCACGCCACAAGTCGTGCGACACACACTCCTCCAACTCCCATTTCACTCCCCCTCTTCTTCCCCTTCCACTCCCTCTATCCGCGTTTCTGGTAACTACTTAATAGTTCCCTCGATTTTTAAATCAAAAATAGCTAACAGGGTTTAGAAAAGGGATGGGGGTGAAGGACAATATATATATGTTCTGAACTATTTAGTAAATAAGAGGATTAAAAGGGAGAAAGGGGCAATGGTAGTAATATTCGTGGACTTAAAGGTGGCGTTTGACTCATTAGACCGAGGCGAGATAGAAAAAGTTATGGTGAAAGGGGGATACGAGAGGGATTAATAAAGAGAGTATCAGAAATTTGTAGAGAGAAAAAAAAGCAAGGTAAAGGTAGGAGAGCAAGTAGGAGATAGTTTCTGGTTGGTGAGAGGTGTAAGGCAAGGATGTCCTCTGAGCCCACTTTTATTTAATATATTAATATCAGACTTGGAAGAAGAAATGAAGAGAAAAGGGTGGGTGGAGTTAGGATAGGGAACGAAAAGATATTTACACTGGCATACGCAGACGGTATAGTGTTGATGGCAGAGGATGAAGAAGGGATGGCGGGCTTAATTACAGGATTAGAGAAATACTTAGATGGAAAAAAGTTGAATTTAAATGTAGAAAAGACAAAGATAATGAGGTTTAGAAAAGGAGGGGGAAGAAAGAAAGAATGGACGGGGAGATGGAAGGGAATAAAATTAGAAGAAGTATAAGAGTTTAAGTATTTGGGATATAACTTGCAAGCAAATGGAGATCATAGAGCTCATATAAGAGAAAGGATAAAAAAAGCAGCAGGGGTAATGCAACAGATATGGGGAATAAGAAAAAGAAGGTTTAAACAAAATTGGAGAAGGAGAATCTGGTTATTTGATACGCTGGTATGGCCGGTATTAGGTTATGGAGCAGAGTTATGGGGATGGAAAGAAAGGAAAGAGATTGAGAGTTTACAAGAAAGGTATATATAAGGTAGACGCTAGGGGTAGACTGGAGGACACCGGGATATATGGTGAGAGAAGTTGCGCAAAGGGATAAATTAAGTACTAGAGCGGGAAAGAGGGCCTGGAATTTTGAGACGAAGCTTAGGGAGGGAAAGGGAGGGGAGTTAGCGAGAAAGTGTTTGATGGAGGTAGAAGAAAGGAGAGGGAGGGCGATGGAATTAACGAGATGGGAAGAAGAAAGGAGGGAGTTCTTTGAGGCTAGAGGTATAGAAGACGGGACTGGAGTCAACTATGAAGAAGTGGAAGAAAAGGATAGGGAAAGACAATTAATAGAAAGATGGGGGATGATTGAGGAATCAAAATATAATAAATGGTATAAGATGATAAAAAAGGAAGGAGTACCAAAGTATTTAGAAAAGGGATGGGGAGAAAAAAGATGGACCAGAATAGCAAGATTTAGATTGGGAAACGAGGTAAGGGCAGGTATGTATTGGGAAAAGAAAGAGAACAGGAAGTGCAGAATCTGTGAATGGGAAGAGGAAACATGGGAGCATGTATGGGAAGAATGTAAGAGAGGAATGGAAGATAAAGGAAGCTGGCAAGAGAATGTGGTAAAGATTCTAGGGGAGGATGGTTTGGGGGAAGAGTGGATGAAGGAGTTAGAGGGTGCTAGGGGAGCAAATGAGAAAGAATGAAAGAATGGATGCAAAAAAATGGCAAAATGGAGTTCATGCCCTTTCACATGAAACTTTCACAAGAGAAGTGAAAGAAAAAAGAAACGGAAGTCGCTTAAATTAGAAGCGTAAAGATTTGTAAGTAATGGTTATGTAACAGCATAAGTAAATTAAGTTGCGTTTGCGTTATCTCTCTCTCGTTTGCACTCTCGCTTTCGATCGCTCGCTCACTCGTTCGCTAACACGTCACAAATTGCGCTTTCGCCAAAAAATAGAAATAAGGATATAGATATAAGATTTTCTGTAAATAGGTGTAAATAACTGTAAATAGTAAGGATAAGATTTTATAAAACTTGTAGAAGGAAGTGTTGTAAGAAATGGAAGTCATGTAAACCCTTGAAAAAATTGAAATTGAAAATTCTACTTTTTGGTAGAAAATTAATATTTTTCATTAAAAATTCATCTTTTTTGTTAAAAATTCGTTTCTTTTGTTGAAAAATGGACTATTTCCTTGTTCCTTTGAAATTTGATCTTTTCTAGATGAAAATTAATCTTTTTTTCTTGAAAATTCGACTTTTTGTTAGAAAATTAATCTTCTCCTTTAAAAATTCATCTTTTTTGGTCGATAATATATTTCTTTGATTGAAAAATGAACTAATTTGTAAACAATTAGTTTATTTTGAATAAAAATTAATTTTTTAACTGCAGTTGAATTTTAAAACAAAAGATGAATTTTTAATTATACTGATGAATCTTTAACTGGAATAGTTGCATTTTCAACTAAAAAGATAAATTTTCAACCAAGAAGATCAATTTGTACGAAAAAATATTAATTTTCAACAAATGTTCAGTAAAAACAATTAATTTTCAACCAAAACAAATTTTCAAATAAAATGATTTATCTTAACTGAAATAGTTGAATTTCCAACTAAAAAGGTGAATTTTCATCCAAAAAGATCAATTTTCAACCAAGAAAATCAATTTCTACGAAAACAATGAGTTTTCAGTTAAATTTTCAGTAAAAAAAAATTAATTTTCAACCAAAACAAATTTTCAAATAAAATAATGAATTTTCAACTGGAATAGTTGAATTTTAAAACAAGATAGCTAAGTCTATTTGAGAAGAGAAGTACCTTTAAATTATCGTGTAATTAGCTTCAGAAGTAAACAGTGTCAAAATAAAAATATTTCGCTATTACGAGTGTCTGGGGCATGAAGGCGTGATTTTCGGCAAAGGAAGTTTCATCTAATGCTCGGCTTCCTGTTGGACGCAACTTACTTGTTCTTGAAATATAAATGCATCCTTTTGAAAGAGAAGACAAAGTAGAAAATTAATCTTCTTGGTAGAAAATGCAAATATTTGGTTAAAAATGTATGTATTTTATTGAAGATCCAGCTTTGTTTGTAGAAAATTAATCTTCTTGGTTAAAAATTCATCTTTTTGGTTGAAAATTCATTTCTTCGGCTGAGATTGTAACTATATATTTTTTTAATTATAATTTTTTAACTGTAAAAGTAACTAACTATTCCAATTGAATATTTCATCAATTTAACTGGAATAGATGAATTTGAAACCAAAATGACAAAATTTTAACAAAAGAGTTTAACTTTCAAACAACTAGTTTTATTTTCAACCAAAAAAATGATTTTTCAACTTAAATGATGAATATATAACTAGAATACTTGAATTTTCAACCAAAAAGATTAATTTTAAAACAAGATTAATTTTATACCAAGTTGATAAATTTTTAACTGAAATTATGAATCTTTAACTAGTATAGTTGAATTTTCAACTAAAATATGAATTTTCAACCGAAAAGATTAATTTTTAACCAATAAGATTAATTTCTACCAAAAAAGACGAATTTTCAGTTAAAAAAAATTAATGATCAACTAAAGAGATATATTTTCAATTAAAATGATCGAATATTCAATTGAAAAAGTTACTTTGTCAGTTTAAAAATAATAATTTTCAACCAAAAAAAAACTAATCTTCAAAAAAATAGTTACATTTTCAACCAAAGTAAAGAATCTTTAACTAAAATGATGAATCTTTAACTGGAATAGTTGAATTTTGAAGAAAAAAGATTAATTTTTCAACAAGAACATTAATTTTCAAACAAGAAGATTAATTTTTAACAACAAAAGACGATTTTTCAACAAAATAATTAGACTTCCCTTACTTGTTTTAAAATTCAACTATTCCAGTTGAAGATTCATCATTTTATTTGAAAATTTGTTTTGGTTGAAAATTAATTGTTTTTACTGAAAATTTGTTGAAAATTTATCTTTTTGGTTGAAAATTCATCTTTTTAGTTGAAAATTCAACTATTCCAGTTAAAGATTCATCATTATAATTAAAAATTAATTTTCTTGTTTTGAAATTCAACTATTGCAGTTGAAGATTAATTATTTTATTTGAAAATTTGTCTTTACTGAAAATTCATCGTGTTCGTAAAAATTGATCTTCCAGGGTGAAAACTTATCTTTTTGGATGAAAATTCATATTTTTATTTGGAAATTCAACTATTTCAGTTAAAGATAAATCATTTTATTTGAAAATTTATCTTTTTCGTTGAAAATTCATCTTTTTAGTTGAAAATTCAACTATTCCAGTTGAAGATTCATCATTTTAGTTTAAAATTCATCTTCTTGTTTTAAAATTCAACTATTCTAGTTGAACATTCATTATTTTATTTGAAAATTTGTTTGATGATGAATCTTCAACTGGAATAGTTGAATTTAAAAAAAAAGATTGATGTTTCAACAAGAAGATTAATTTTCAAACAAGTAGATTAATTTTCAACTGAAAAAGACGATTTTTCAACCAAATGCATGAATTTTCAACAAAATAATTAGACTTCCCTTACTTGTTTTAAAATTCAACTATTTAGGTTGAAGATAAATCATTTTATTTGAAAATTTTTTTTGGTTGAAAATTAATTGTTTTTACTGGAAAATTTATATTTTTGTTTGAAAATTCATCATTTTAGTTGAAAATTCAACTTCTTGTTTTACAATTCAACTATTCCAGTTGAACATTCATTATTTTATTTGAAAATTTGTTTTGGTTGAAAATTATTTTTTTTTTACTGAAAATTCATCGTTTTCGTAGAAATTGATCTTCTTGGTTGAAAATTGATCTTTTTGAATGAAAATTCATCTTTTTAGTTGGAAATTCAACTATTTCAGTTAAAGATAAATTTTTTTATTTGAAAATTTGTTTTGGTTGAAAATTAATTGTTTTTACTGAAAATTTGTTGAAAATTCACCTTTTGCGTAGAAATTGATCTTCTTGGTTGAAAATTTATCTTTTTGGTCGAAAATTCATCTTTTTAGTTGAGAATTCAACTATTCCAGTTAAAAATTCATCATTATAATTAAAAATTCAT
>CAKNYM010048447.1:163083-190020 GCA_932195095.1 Andricus curvator
TATTTGAAGATTTGTTTTTGTTGAAAATTAATTTTTTTTACTGAAAATTTGAGTGAAAATTCATCGTTTCCGTAGAACTTGATTTTCTTGGGTAAAAATTAATCTTTTTGGTTGAAAATTCATCTTTTTAGTTGAAATTCATCTTTTTAGTTGCAAATTAAACTATTTCAGTTAAAGATAATTAGTTTCAGAAGTAAACAGTGTAAAAAGAAAAATATTTCGCTATTACGAGTGTCTGGAGCATGAAGGCGTGATTTTCGGCAAAGGAAGTTTCATCTAATCCTCGGCTTCCTGTTGGACGCAACATACTCGTTCTTGAAATATAAATGCATCCTTTTGAGAGAGAAGACAAAGGCAAAATAGAAATTTAGCGAGAGTTTGTAAAAGTTAGTAATGGATGTTGCAAAATCAGAAATTATTTCAGCTTGGAGACAAATTCCTCGAGAGTCATACGAGAGACGTTATGATACTCTTCAGGGAGAAGAAAAATATTCAAGAAGTCACGCATCGCAAGATCTTTCTTCTCTGGAAATCTGACAAGTGACAACGAAAGCGAAACCGACAAACAATTATTTCCCCTATGACCAACTTGGATGACAAAATTGTCGTGCGTGGCTATATATTTCAGGAATTTCGTCTGGGAGCTCATTCTGTTGAAAAGAAAAGTGTTTGTCGACAATCAGATCCAGATATTTATTTCTTTGTCCACTTTGCAAGAAAGGTCTCATTTTTTAAATATTTATTTATAAGAAGATTTCAAGAATTTGTTTAAAATTGCTTTTTAAAAGTAAGATTCGAATTTATTTATCGTAAAGTGGGGCTAAATGGTACACATATGGGGGCAAGCGGTGCATTCCTAATTATTATTAATAATAATTAACAATAACATTTTTCAAAATAATTTTCTGTATTCGATAATTTGTTAAAGATTTGTCATTTGTCGGTTTGGTTAGAAAATTAATCTTCTTGATTAAAAATTCATCTTTTTCGTTCAAGATTCATAATTTTAGTTGAACATTCATCTCTTTGGTTGAAAATTAGTTAGTTTGTTTTGGGTGAAAATTAATTTATGTAACTCAAAATTTATCTGTTCCATTTCTGGTTGAAAATTTATCTTTTTTAATTGAAAATTTAACTATTTCATGACTAAAAATTTAACTATTCCATTTTTTGTAGGATTTATCTTTTTAATTGAAAATTTAACTATTTGATGACTAAAAATTTAGTTCAAAATTTATTTTGTTGTTCAAAATTTAATCTTTGTCTTTTTGGGTAGAAAATTAATCTTATTCATTAAAAATACATCTTTTTGGTTGAAGATTCATCACTTTAGTTGAAAATTTCTCTCTTTCCTTGCCAATTTAACTATTTTGAAGAAAATTCTTTCTTTTTATTAAGATTTATCATTTTAGTTCAACATTCATTTCGTTGATATAAATTTAACTATTTTGATGAAATTTTTTTTATTGTTGAAGATTTATCATTTGTCTTTTTGGGTAGAAAATTAATCTTCTTGTTTGAAAATTCAACAATGTGACGAAAAAGTCATTTTTTTATTAAAATTGATCATTTTAGTAGAAAATTCATATTTTTGGTTGTAAAATAAAACTACTTAGTTGTAGATTCAACTCTTTGGTTCAAAATTCATCATTTTGGTTTAAAATTCATCTATTCCAGTTGAAGAATCATTTTATTTGAAAATTCATCAATTGGGTTGAAAATTTTCTCTTTTTTAGTTGAAAATTCTACTATTTCGTTGAAAGTTCATAAATTTTGGTGAAAAATCGTATTTTTTGGCAGGAAATTTATTTTCTTGTTTGATCATTCATAATTTTGATTAAAAATTCATCTTTTTGGTTGAAAATTCAAGTATTCCAGTTAAATATTCATCATGTTAGTTGAATATCCATTTTTTTGTTTGAAAATTTAACCATTGATTTCAAAATTCATTTTTTTGTTCTTGAAGATTTATCTTGAGAAACTTTTATCTAGTTGAAAATTCATCTCTTTAGTTGAAAATTTAACTTTTTTTAAAATTCATAATTTTTATTAAAAATGCATCTTTTTGGTTGAAAATTTAAGTATTCCAGTTAAATATTCATCATGTTAGTTGAAGATCAATTGTTTTGGTTGAAAATTTACCCGTTGATTTCAAAATTCATTTTTTTTTGTTCTTGAAGATTTATCTTCAGACATTTTTATCTAGTTGAAAATTCATCTCTTTAGTTAAAAATTTAACTGTTTTAATGAAAATTCAACTGTTCATGTTTTTGTAAACTTATATTTTTAGTTGAAAATTTAACTATTCCATTTTTCATTGAAGATGTATCTTTTTTAATTGAAAATTCAACTGTTTTGTTGAAAACTTATGTATTTTTTTTTAATTTTCCTTTTTTGGTTGAAAATTTATCTTTCTTATTTGAAAATTTAACTATTTGGTAGAATTTTCATGTATTTACTTGAAAATTTGTCTTTTTGTGTAGAAAATTAATCTTCTTGATTAAAAATTTATCTTTTTGTTTGAAAATTCATCATTTAGTTTAATATTCATCTCTTTGGTTGAAAGTTTACCTATTTTGTTAAAAATTTATTTTTTTGTTGTTCAAAATTTAATATTTGTCTTTTTGGGTAGAAAATTAATCTTCTTGTTTGAAAATTCAACAATTTGACTAAAAAGTCATTTTTTATTAAAATTTATCATTTTAGTAGAAAATTCACATTTTTGGTTGTAAAATAAAACTACTTAGTTGTAGATTCAACTCTTTGGTTAAAAATTCATCATTTTGGTTTAAAATTCATCTATTCCAGTTGAACAATCATCATTTTATTTGAAAATTCATCAATTGGGTTGAAAATTTTCTCTTTTTGGTTGAAAATTCAAGTATTCCAGTTAAATATTTATCATGTTAGTTGAATATTTATTTTTTTGGTTGAAAATTTAACCATTGATTTCAAAATTCATTTTTTTTTTCTTGAAGATTTATCTTGAGAAATTTGTATCTAGTTGAAAATTCATCTCTTTAGTTAAAAATTTAATTATTTTGAAGAAAATTCTTTCTTTTTATTAAGATTTATCATTTTAGTTGAAGATTCATTTCGTTGGTATAAATCTAACTATTTTTATGACATTTTTTTTATTGTTCAACTCTTTTTCTAAAAATTCCTCATTTTGGTTGAAAATTCATCTATTTCAGTTGAAGAATCATAATTTTTTTTGAAAGTTCATCAATTGGGTTGAAAATTTTCTCTTTTTTAGTTTAACATTCAACTATTTCGTTGAAAGTTCATGATTTTTGTTTAAAAATCGTATTTTTTGGTAGGAAATTAATTTTCTTGTTTGAAAATTTAAAATTTTGATTAAAAATTCATCTTTCTAGTTGAAAATTCAAGTATTCCAGTTAAATATTCATCATGTTAGTTGAAAATCCATTTTTTTGGATGAAAATTTAACCATTGATTTCAAAATTCATTTTTTTGTTCTGGATGATTTATCTTGAGAAATTTTTATCTAGTTGAAAATTCATCTCTTTGATTGAAAATTTAATTATTTTGAAGAAAATTCTTTCTTTTTATTAAGATTTATCATTTTAGTTGAAGATTCATTTCGTTGGTATAAATTTAACTATTTTGATGACATTTTTTTTATTGTTCAACTCTTTTGTTAAAAATTAATCATTTTGGTTAAAATTCATCTATTCCAGTTGAACAATCATCATTTTATTTGAAAATTCATTAATTGGGTTGAAAATGTTCTCTTTTTTAGTTGAAAATTCAACTATTTCGTTGAAAGTTGGAATTTTCATGTATTTACTTGAAAATTTGTCTTTTTGGGTAGAAAATTAATCTTCTTGATTAGAAACTTATCTTTTTGTTTGAAAATTCATCATTTAGTTGAATATTTATCTCTTTGGTTGAAAGTTTACTTATTTTGTTAAAATTGTATTTTGTTGTTGTTCAAGATTTAATATTTGTCTTTTTGGGTGAAAAATTAATCTTCTTCATTAAAAATGCATATTTTTGGTTGAAGATTCATCACTTTATTTGAAAATTCCTCCCTCTGCTTGCCAATTTAACTATTTTGAAGAAAATCTTTCTTTTTATTAAGATTTATCGTTTTAGTTGAAAATTCATATTTTTGGTTGTAAAATAAAACTACTTAGTTGTAGGTTCAACTATTTTGTTAAAAATTCATCATTTTGGTTTAAAATTCAACTATTCCAGTTGAAGATTCATTATTTTATTTGAAAATTCATCAATTGGGTTGAAAATTTTCTCTTTTTAGTTGAAAATTCAACTATTTCGTTGAAAGTTCATGTATTTTTTTTGAAAAATCGTATTTTTTGTTGGAAAATGAATCTTCTTGTTTGAAAATTGATATTTGTGATTAAAAATTCATCTTTTTGGTTAAAAATTCACGTATTCCAGTAAAATATTCATCATGCTAGTTGAATATCTAACTCTTTAATTGAAAATTTAACTATTTTAATGAAAATTAGCTTTTTTTGTTGAAAATTACTTTGTTTAAGTGAAAATTGAACTATTCCATTTTTTTAAACTTATCTTTTTAGTTGAAAATTTAACTATTCCATTTTTTATTTATAATATATATCTTTTTTAGTTGAAAATTCAACTGTTTGGTTCAAAATTTAAGTTTTTTTTTAATTCGCCTTTTTGCTTGAAAATTTATCACTCGTATTTGAAAATTGAACTATTTGGTTGAATTTCCATCTTTTTGGTTGCAGATTCATTATTTTAATTAAATATTCATCTCTTTGATTAAAAATGTAACTATTTATTAAAAATTCTTTTTTTTAAGATTTATTGATTTAGTTGAATATTCATTCCAGTTAATATATCAGATCCAGATATTTATTTCTCTGTCCACTTTGCAAGAAAGGTCTCATTTTTAAAATATTTATTTATAAGAAGATTTCAAAAATTTGTTTAAACTTGCTTTTTAAAAGGAAGATTCGAATTTATTTATCGTAAGCTGGGGCTAAATGGTGCACATATGGGGGAAAGTGGTGCAATCCTAATTATTATTGATAATGATAATCTACCAGTGTTCGTAATGATGCTTTTGTTTTTTATTTTTTTATTTTATTTTGAGATTTGTTTTCTATCTAATATAATCATTTCTGTATACATTTTTGAGACGAACAGTCACTCTGTCAATAATTTAAAGCAGCTTCAGCAACAATAACATTAAAAATATATCTTTTTCGTTAAAGATTCATAATTTTAGTTGGACATTCATCTCTTTGGTTGAAAATTAGTTTGTTTTGGTTAAAAATTAATTTATGTAACTGAAAATTAAACTATTCCATTTCTGGTTGAAAATTTATCTTTTTTAATTGAAAATTTAACTATTTTATGACTAAAAATTTAACTATTCCATTTTTGGTTGAAATTTATCTTTTTTAATTAAAAATTTAACTATTTGGTAGAATTTTCATGTATTTACTTGAAAATTTGTCTTTTTGTGTAGAAAATTAATCTTCTTGATTAAAAATTTATCTTTTTGTTTGAAAATTCACCATTTAGTTGAATATTCATCTCTTTGGTTGAAAGTTTACCTATTTTGTTAAAAATTTATTTTGTTGTTCAAAATTTAATATTTGTCTTTTTGGATAGAAAATTAATCTTTTTGTTTGAAAATTCAACAATTTGACTAAAAAGTCATTTTTTTATTAAGATTTATCATTTTAGTCGAAAATTCATATTTTTGGTTGTAAAATAAAACTACTTAGTTGTAGATTCAACTCTTTTGTTAAAAATTCATCTATTCCAGTTGAAGAATCATAATTTTTTTTGAAAATTCATCTATCGGGTTCAAAATTTTCTCTTTTTTAGATGAAAATTCAACTATTTCGTTGAAAGTTCGTGAATTTTTTTGAAAAATCGTATTTTTTGGTAGAAAATTCATTTTATTGTTTGAAAATTCATAATTTTGATTAAAAATTCGTCTTTTTCGTTGAAAATTCAAGTATTCTAGTTAAACATTCATCATGTTAGTTGAATATCCATTTTTTTATTGAAAATTTAACCATTGATTTTAAAATTCATTTTTTCGTTCTTGAAGATTTAACTTGAGAAATTTTTATCTAGCTGAAAATTCATCTCTTTAGTTAAAAATTTAACTATTTTAATGAAAATTTAACTATTCCATTTTTCATTGAAGATGTATCTTTTTTAATTGAAAATTCAACTGTTTTGTTGAAAATGTATGTATTTTTTAAAAATTTTCCTTTTTTGGTTGAAAATTTATTTTTCTTATTTGAAAATTTAACTATTTGGTAGAATTTTCATGTATTTACTTGAAGATTTGTCTTTTTGGGTAGAAAATTAATTTTTTTGATTAAAAATTTATCTTTTTGTTTTAAAATTCACCATTTAGTTGAATTCATCTCTTTGGTTGAAAGTTTACCTATTTTGTTAAAATTTATTTTGTTCTTGTTCAGAATTTAATATTTGTCTTTTTGGGTAGAAAATTAATCTTCTTGTTTGAAAATTCAACAATTTGACTAAAAAGTTATTTTTTTATGAAGATTTATCATTTTAGTAGAAAATTCATATTTTTGGTTGGAAAATAAAACTAGTTAGTTGTAGGTTCAACACTTTTGTTAAAAATTCATCATTTTTGTTTAAAATTCATCTATTCCAGTTGAAGTATCATCATTTTAGTTGAAAATTCATCATATTAGTTGAAAATTCATTATTTTAGTTGAAAATTCAACTATTTTGTTGAAAGTTCATAAATGGTGAAAAATCGTATTTTTTGGTTGGAAATTTATTTTCTTGTTTGAAAATTCATAATTTTGATTAAAAATTCATCTTTTTGGTTGAAAATTCAAGTATTCCAGTTAAATATTCATCATGTTAGTTGAATATCCATTTTTTTTGTTGAAAATTTAACCATTGATTTCAAAATTCATTTTTTTGTTCTTGAAGTATTATCTTGAGAAATTTGTATCTAGTTGAAAATTCATCTCTTTAGTTGAAAATTGAACTATTCATTTTTTTGTAAACTTATATTTTCAGTTGAAAATTGAACTATTCCATTTTTCATTAAAAATGTATATTTTTAAATTGAAAATTCACCTGTTTGGTTGTATTTTTATTGTTATTATTATTTTATTTTTATTTGTTTAACTGAAAATTTAACTATTTCATTTTTTTTTGTAAACTTATCTTTTTAGTTGAAAATTCAACTACTTGATTGAAAATTCATATATTTTATTGAAATTTTGTGTTTGAAAATTTTAATTCTTGGTTGTAAATAGAACTACCGTGTTGAAAATTCATTTTTTTCGTTGAAGACTCATTATTTTAGTTGAACATTCATCTCTTTGATTGAAAATTTAACTATTTTGTTAAAAATTCATTTTTTTCTTGTTGTAGAATTATTACTTTAGTTGAAAATTCATCTCTTTGGTTTAAAACTAAATTATTCTGATAAAAAATCTGATTTCATTTTTGTTCAAAATTAATTTGTTTAACTTAACATTTAACTATTCCATTTTTTATTTGAAATGTATCTTTTTTAGTTGAAAATTTAACTGTTTGGTTGAAAATCTATCATTCTTATTTGAAAATTTAATTATTTGGTTGAATTTTCATATAATTTGTTGAAATTTTGTCTTTTTTGGTTGAAAATTCTACCACTTGGTTGTAAATAGAACTACCGTGTTCAAAATTAATTTTTTTGGATGAAGATTAATCATTTTAGTTGAATATTCATCTATTTGGATGAAAATTTAACTATTTTGTTGAAAATGAATTTTTTTGTTAGAGTTTTATCATTTGTCTTTTTGGATAGAAAATTAATCTTATTGATTAAAAATGCATTTTTTGTGTGTGAGAAATTAATTTTTTTAACTGAAAATGTAACTATTCCATTTTTGGCGTAGCTATATATATATTTCGGGAAATTCGCCTGGGAGCTCATTCTGTTGAAAAGAAAAGTGTTTGTCGACAATCAGATCCAGATATCTATTTCTTTGTCCACTTTTCAAGAAAGATCTCATTTTTTAAATATTTATTTATAAGAAGTTTTCAAAAATTTGTTTAAAATTGCTTTTTAAACGTAAGATTCGAATTTATTTATCGTAAACTGGGGCTAAATGGTGCACATGTGGGGAAAGCGGTGCAGTCCTAATTATTATTAATAATAATAATCTACTAGTGTTCGTAATGATGCTTTTCTTTTTTATTTTGAGATTGGTTATAATTATAATAAAAATATAAAAAATATAATAATAATTTGAAGCAGCTTTAGCAACAATAACATTTTTCAAAATAATTGTCAGTATTCGATAATTTGTTAAAGATTTGTCATTTGTCGTTTTGGTTAGAAAATTAATCTTGTTGATTAAAAATTCATCTTTTTCGTTCAAGATTCATAATTTTAGTTGAACATTCATCTCTTCGGTTGAAAATTATAAGTTTGTTTTGATTAAAAATTAATTTATGTAACTGAAAATTAAACTATTCCATTTCAGGTTGAAAATTTATCTTTTTTAATTGAAAATTTAACTATTTTATGACTAAAAATTTAACTATTCCATTTTTGGTTGAAATTTATCTTTTTTAATTGAAAATTTAACTATTTGGTAGAATTTTCATGTATTTACTTGAAAATTTGTCTTTTTGGGTAGAAAATTAATCTTCTCGATTAAAAATTTATCTTTTTGTTTGAAAATTCAACAATTTGACTAAAAAGTCATTTTTTATTTAGATTTATCATTTTAGTAGAAAATTCATATTTTTGGTTGTAAAATAAAACTACTTAGTTGTAGATTCAACACTTTTGTTAAAAATTCATCTATTCCAGTTGAAGAATCATAATTTTTTTTGAAAATTCATCAATTGCGTTCAAAATTTTCTCTTTTTTAGATGAAGATTCAACTATTTCATTGAAAGTTCATGAATTTTTTTGAAAAATCGTATTTTTTGGTAGGAAATTAATTTTCTTGTTTGGAAATTCATAATTTTCATTAAAAATTCATCTTTTTAGTTGAAAATTCAATTATTCCAGTTAAATATTCATCATGTTAGTTGAAAATCCCCTTTTTTTGTTAAAAATTTAACCATTGATTTCAAACTTCATTTTTTTTTGTTCTGGATGATTTATCTTGAGAAATTTTTATCTAGTTGAAAATTCATCTCTTTAGTTGAAAATTTAATTATTTTGAAGAAAATTCTTTCTTTTTATTAAGATTTATCATTTTAGTTGAAGATTCATTTCGTTGGTATTAATTTAACTTTTTTGATTTTGATGACATTTTTTGTTATTGTTCAACTCTTTTGTAAAAATTCATCATTTTGGTTCAAAATTCATCTATTTCAGTTGTAGAATCATCATTTCATTTGAAAATTCATCAATTGGATTGAAAATGTTCTCTTTTTTAGTTGAAAATTCAACTATTTCGTTGAAAGTTCATGATTTTTTTTGGAAAATCGTATTTTTTGGTAGGAAATTAATTTTCTTGTTTGAAAATTCATAATTTTTATTAAAAATTCAACTTTTTGGTTGAAAATTCGAGTATTCCAGTTAAATATTCATCATGTTAGTTGAATATCCATTTTCTGATTGAAAATTTAACCACTGATTTCAAAATTCATTTTATTGTTCTTGAAGATTTATCTTGAGAAATTTTTATCTAGCTGAAAATTCATCTCTTCAGTTGAAAATTTAACTATTTTAATGAAAATTGAACTATTCATTTTTTTGTAAACTTATATTTTTAGTTGAAAATTTAACTATTCCATTTTTCATTGAAGATGTATCTTTTTTAATTAAAAATTCAACTGTTTGGTTGAAAAATTATGTTTTTTTTTTAATTCGCCTTTTTTGGTTGAAAATTTATCTTTCTTATTTGAAAATTTCACTATTTGGTTGAATTTTCATATATTCTCTTCAAAATTAGTCTTTTTGAGTAGAAAATTAATCTTCTTCATTAAAAATTCATCGTTTTGGTTGAACATTCATTATTTTAGTCGAATATTCATCTCTTTGATTAAAAATTTAACTATATTGTTGAAAATTCATTTTTTTGTTCTTGAAGATTTATCTTGAGAAATTTTAATCTAGTTGAAAATTCTTCTCTTTAGTTGAAAATTTAGTTATTTTAATGAAAATCAGCTTTTTTCGATTGAAAATTAATTTCCTTAACTGAAAGTTTAACTATTCCATTTTTTGTGTAAACTTATATTTTTAGTTGAAAATTCAACTACTGGGTTGAAAATTCATATATTTTGTTGAAATTTTGTCTTTTTTGTTTGGAATTTTTACTTTTTGGTTGTAAATAGAACTACCGTGTTGAAAATTCATTTTTTTGGTTAAAGACTCATTATTTTAGTTGAACATTCATCTCTTTGATTAAAAATTTAACTATTTTGTTAAAAATTAATTTTTTTGTTGTTGAAGATTTATTACTTTAGTTCAAAATTCATCTCTTTGGTTTAAAACTAAATTATTCTGATAAAAATCTGTTTTTTTTTGTTCAAAATTAATTTGTTTAACTTAAAATTCAACTATTCCATAAATGTATCTTTTTTAGTTGTAAATATAACTGTTTGCTTGAAAATTTATCTTTCTTATTTGAAAATTTAATTATTTAGTTAAATTTTCTCATGTTTTGTTGAAAATTTGTCTTTTTTGGTTGAAAATTAGTGTGTTTGTTTTGGTTAAAAATTAATTTATGTAACTGAAAATTAAACTATTCTATTTCTGGTTGAAAATTTATATTTTTAAATTGAAAATGTAACTATTTAATGACTAAAAATTTAACCACTCCATTTTTGGTTGAAATTTATCTTTTTAAATTGAAAATTTAACTATTTGGTAGAATTGTCATGCATTTATTTGAAAATTTGTCTTTTTGTTTGAAAATTCATCATTTAGTTGAATATTCATCTCTTTGGTTGAAAGTTTACCTATTTTGTTAAAAATTTATTTTTTTGTTGTTCAAAATTTAATATTTGTCTTTTTGGGTAGAAAATTAATCTTCTTGATTAAAAATACATCTTTTTGGTTGAAGATTCAACACTTTAGTTGAAAATTTCTCTCTTTGCTTGCCAATTTAACTATTTTGAAGAAAATTCTTTCCTTTTATTAAGATTTATAATTTTAGTTGAAGATTCATTTCGTTGGTATAAATTTAATTATTTTGATGCATTTTTTTTTATTGTTGAAGATTTATCATTTGTCTTTTTGGATAGAAAATTAATCTTCTTTGAAAATTCAACAATTTGACTAAAAAGTCATTTTTTTATTAATATTTATCATTTTACTAGAAAATTCATATTTTTGGTTGTAAAATAAAACTAATTAGTTGTAGGTTCAACTCTTTTGTTGAAAATTCATCATTTTAGTTGAAAATTCAACTATTTCGTTGAAAGTTCATGAATTTTTTTGAAAAATCATATTTTTTGATAGGAAATTATTTTTCTTGTTCAAAAACTCTTAATTTTGATTGAAAATACATCTTTTTGTTTGAAAATTCACGTATTACAGTTAAATATGCATCATGTTAGTGAAACATTCACCTCTTTCTTTGAAAACTTAACTGTTGGATTGAAAATTCATTTTTTTTGTTCTTGAAGATTTATCTCGAGAAATTTTTATCTAGTTGAAAATTCATCTCTTTAGTTGAAAATTTAACTATTTTAACGAAAATTAGCTTTTTTTTTGGTCGAAAATTAATTTGTTTAATTGAAATTTGATCTACTCATTCTTTTGTAAACTTATCTTTTTAGTTGAAAATTCAACTATTTGGTTGAAAATAAAACTACTTGGTTGTTAGTTGAATTACTTGATAAAATTTTTTTTTTCTTTGGTTGAAGATTCATTATTTTAGTTAAATATTCATCTCTTTGATTGAATAATCATCTCTTTGGTTGAAAATTTAACTATTTTAAGAAAGTTTTTTTTTTGTCTGAAAATTAATTTGTTTAACTGAAAATTTAACTACTTATTCCATTTTTTTCGTAAACTCATTTTTTTATTTGAAAATTCAACTATTTGGTTGAAAATAAATCATGTGGGGGTAAGCGGTGCAATCTTAATTATTGTTAATAATAATCTACTAGTGTTCGTAATGATGCTTTTATTTTTTCATTTTTTTATTTTGAGATTGGTTTTTTATCTAACATAATTATTTCTTTATAGATTTTTGAAACGAACAGTCACTGAAAATAAAAGTAAGTTTCAGTATTCGATAATTTGTTCACTTAAAAATTGAAAAATTTCTAAAAAAAAAACAATAACTGAATATTTTCAAAGTAGCTTTCGAATTTGAAAAAAAAATGTTTCCTTGTTGAAGATTTATCAGTTTAGTTGTAGATTCATCTCTTCCCTGGAAAACTGAACTATTTTGTTGAAAATTTGTTGTTTTTTTGTTCAAAATTAATTTTTTTCAACGAAAATTTAACTATTCCATTTTTATTTAAAAATTTATATTTTTATTTGAAAATTTACATATTAAACCTTATTATATACCCACATGCACACTACTATTCTCCAACCGAGCAAGTCACGCCTACCCCGAAAGGGAAATGGCTTAATGGTATAATAATAAAACCAAATTAGGCCTTATTAAACATTCTTTTTTTTTTTGAAGATTCATCATTGTACTTGAATATTCAGCTCTTTGGTTAAAAATTTAACGATTTTGTTGAAAATTTATTTTATTGTTGTTGAAGATTCATCATTTGTTTTGTTTTTTTTTGATAGAAAATTAATCTTCTTGATTAAAAATGCATTTTTTTGTGTGTGAAAAATTAATCTGTTTAACTGAAAATTTAACTATTCTATTTTTTTTTGTAAAATGGAATTTTTTCTAGTTGAAATTTCAAATATTTCGTTACTATAATGTATTTTGTTAAAAATTCATTTTTTTGTCAGAAAACTAATCTTCTTGGTTGAAAATTAAGCTTTTATGTTTGAAAATTCTACTACTGGGTCGTGTGTTTCACTACTTTGTTAAAAATTAATTTTGTTGTTGTTAAAAATGCATTAACTTTGTTTAATATTCATCTCTTATGTTGAAAATTCAACTATTTTGCTAAAAATTCATTTTTTTCCTGAGGATTTATTATGTTACTTGAAAATTCATCTAATTGGTGGAAAATTTATCACATTTGATAAAAAAACTTTTTAAATTAATTTGTTTGACTGCAAATTTAATTAATCCATTTTTTTGTAAACTGATATTTTTAGTCGAAATTTTTAATATTTGGTTAAAAATTCATGTTTTTTCGTTAAAAATTAATCTTCTTTGATGCAAATTCAACTACTTAGTTAAAGGTTGAACTGCTTTTTTAAAAATTCATTTCTGTGGTTGAAAATTCAACTTTTTTGTTGAGAATTTATTTATTTTTATTAAAAATTAATTTTATTTTAAATGAAAATTTAACTATTCCATTTTCGGTTCAAAATTAATTTTCTTGATTAAAAATTCATCTTTTTGGTTGAAAATTTAACTATTTGGTCGAAAATTCATGTATTTTGTTGAAAATTTAACTTTTTTGGTAGAAAACTAATCTTCTTACTTAAAAATTTAGTTTTTTTTTTCGTTGCAAATTCGACTACATGTTTGTGTGTTGAACTAATTTGCTGAAAATTTATTAATTTTTTGTTGATGATTCATCATCTTAGTTAAATATTCATCTCGTTGGTGGAAAGTTTAACTATCATGACGAAAATGCTTTTTATTTTTGTTAAAAATTAATTTTTTTAACTGAAAATTTAAATTTCGATCAAAAATTTATCTTTTTTAGTTGAAAATTTAACTATTTTGTATAATTTGTATATATTTTATTGAAAATTTGTATTTTGGGTAGAAAATTAGTCTTTTTGGGTAGAAAATTGGTCTTTTTGATAAAAATTTCAACTTTTTGGTTGAAGATTCATCATATTAGTTGAATATTCATCTCCTTAGTTGACAATTTAACCATTTGATTGAAAATTAGTTGTTCTTTTTCTCAATTTGAAAATTAATCGATTTTTCAAATTAAAAGTGGACCATTTTCCAATTTAGAGCAATTTAGAGTCTATGAAATTTCAAAATTTTTAATTTTAATTGCGTAAAAAATAAAAGTTAATTTAAAAATTTGAAGCTTCCCAATTTACCAAACCTATTTCCAAATTTATCTGTGAGAAAAATAATTTGTCGTAAAAATAAAACCATGCAAAATTCAAAATTGAATAATTTAAAATTTAATAATTTTTTCAACTGATTATACTACACAATATAAACTTTGAATCACAGAAATCTTGTTTTATATTTGCATATTATTAATTGACAATGCTTTCCCCAGCTGCGATACTTATTTTTAATTTTTTTAATTTTCAAAAAGTAATAATTTTTTTTTGTTCTGAGTTATAGATGAGAGGGACTATTTTAAAAGTTGTTACAACCCTCGTACTACTTAATGGATTTGCTCAATGTTCTCCTAAATATCAAATCGATGGGTAAGCAATTCTAATTTTTTAATTTTTTAATTTAGAAAGCAGGGTGGCCATTTTCAGTTTTCTGATTAAAAAAAAATAAATCCACGCATTACTTTCAATGCTCTAAATTAAAACTAATCCTCCCTTTCGACTCACATTAATATTTTTTTTTTAAATCATGTCAATAAAAGTATTAAAAAGAAAAAAGGGCCTCTCTAAATTCAGAAAAAACAATTAATAACCAAAATGTAATCCCTTCCAACTCGATAAAAATGTTAAAAATAAAAAATCTTTCTCTCCTGATTCAGACAAAAATAAAACCAAAATTTTCGCCCTTTTAACTCGATAAAAATCTTAATAGCTAAATAAAAAAATAAAATTAAAATAACTAAATTAGCCTCTTCAAATTCAGAAAAGCAATTAATAATCAAAATTTCCTCACTCCCACCTCGAAGAAAATCTTTAAAAAAATGTACTTCTTCCAACTCATAAAAAAAAATCAAAACTTCCACCCTTCCAACTGGATAAAAATCTGAAGAAAAAAAATGTCCCTCTTCCAATTTAGAAAAAAGGTAGAAAAAAGTGCTATAAAGAAAAAATGGCCTCTTCCAATTCAGAAAAAATCGAAAACCAAAATTTCCTCCTTTCCGTGGCAATAAAAATCTTTAAAATAAAAAAAAGGAACCTCTTACAATTCAGAAAAAAATTAAAAACAAAAATTTCATCCCTTCAAACTCAATAAAAATTATAAAAACAAAAAAGGGCCTCTTCCAATTCATAAAATATCGAAAACCAAAATTTCCTTTTTTCCAACTCGATAATAATCTTCAAAATAAAAAAATCTCTTGCAATTCAGAGAAACATTAAAAACCAAACTTTCCTCCTTTCCAAATCGATAAAAATATTAAAAATTAAAAAGTGTGCCTCTTAGAATTCAGAAAAAAATTTAAAACAAAAAGTTCCTTTCTTCAACTACATAAAAATGCTACAAAAAATGGCCTCTTAAAAATAAAAAAATGTTTCTCTTCCAATTCAGAAAAAATTGAAAACCAAAATTTACTCCCTTCAAACTCAAAAAAAAAAATAGAAATAAAATATTACCTTCTTCCAATTTAGAAAAAATATAAAAACAAAATTTCCTCCGTTCCAACTAAAAAAAAAAGTTAAAAATAGAAAATTATTCTTCCAATTCATTAAATATTGAAATCTAAAATTTCCTCCTTTCAAACGGCCTCTTAAAAATAAAAAAATGTTTCTCTTCCAACTTAGAAAAAATTGAAAACCTAAATTTCCTCCCTGAAAATTAAAAAATATATATATATTACCCTCTTTCAATTCAGAAAAAATCGAAAACCAAAATTTCCTCCTTTCCATCTCAATAAAAATCTTAAAAATAAAAAAAATATACCTCTTACAATTCAGAAAAAAATTTAAAACAAAAATGATAAGAATAAAAAATTACCCTCTTCCAATTCAGATAAAAATAATAATCAAAAATGCATCTCTTCGATCTTTATAAAAATCCTAAAAATAATAAAAAATTCCCTCTTCGGATTCAGAAAAAATTGAAAACCAAAATTTCCTCCCTTCCAAATCAATCAAAATGTGGAAAATAAAAAATTATTCTTCAAATTCATAAAATATTGAAAACCAAAATTTCCTGATTTCCAACCTGATAAAAATCTGAAGAAAAAAAATGTCCCTCTTCCAATTCAGAAAAAATTAAAAACCAAAATTTCCTCCCTTCCAACTCAATAAAAATCTTAAAAATACAACAATTTTCATCTTCCAATTCAGAAAAAAATAAAAAAACCAAAATTTCCTCCTTTCCAACTCAATATGAATGATAAAAAAAAATTACCCTCTTCCAATTCAGAAAAAAATTAAAAATTTTGCATACCTTCCAACTCAATAAAAATGTTAAAAATAAAATATTATTCTTCCAATTCATAAAATATTTAAAATTTCATCCCTTCAAATTCAATAAAAATTATAAAAACAAAAAAAGGCCTCTTCAAATTCAGAAAAAAATTTTAAACCAAAATTTTCTCCCTTCCAAATCAATAAAAATGTGGAAAATAAAAAATTATTCTTCCAATTCATAAAATATTGAAAACCAAAATTTCCTGAATTCCAACTCGATAAAAATCAGAAGAAAAAAAAATGTCCCTCTTCCAATTCAGAAAAAAAAATTAAATCAAAATTTCCTCCCTTCCAACTAAACTAAAATGATGAAAATAAAAAACTACCCTTTTCCAATTCAGAAAAAATTAAAACCCAAAATTTCCTCCCTTCCAACTCAATAAAAATCATAAAAATACAACAATTTCCATCTTCCAATTCAGAAAAAATTAAAAACCAAAATTTTCTCTTTCCAACTCGATGTAAATGATTAAAAAAATTACCCTCTTCCAATTCAGAAAAAATAACAAAATTTGCATACCTTCCAACTCAATAAAAATGTTAAAAATATTATTCTCCCAATTCATAAAATATTTAAAATTTCATCCCTTCAAATTCAATAAAAATTATAAAAATAAAAAATTATTCTTCCAATTCAGAAAAATTTGAAAACCAAAATTTCCTGAATTCCAACTCGATAAAAATCTGAAGAAGAAAAAATATCCCTCTTCCAATTCAGAAAAAAAATTAAAACCAAAATTTCCTCCCTTCCAACTAAAGAAAAATGATGAAAATAAAAACTATACCCTTTTCCAAATCAGAAAACATTAAAAACCAAAATGTCCTCCCTTCCAACTCAATAAAAATCATAGAAATACAAAAATTTCCATCTTCCAATTTAGAAAAAATTAAAAACCAAAATTTTCTCCTTTCCAACTCGATATAAATTATACAAAAAATTACCCTCTTCCAATTCAGAAAAAATCGAAAACAAAAATTTTATCCCTTTAAACTCAACAAAAATTATAATAAGAAAAAAGGGCCTCTTCCAATTCAGAAAAAATTGAAAAACAAAATTTCCTCCCTTCCAACTTAATAAAAATGTGAAAAATAAAAAATTATTCTTCCAGTTCATAAAATATTGTAAACAAAAATTTCCTGAATTCCAACTCGATAAAAATCAGAAGAAAAAAATGTCCCTCTTCCATTTCAGAAAAAAATTTTAAAGAAAATTTCCTCCCTTCCAACTAAAAAAAAAATGATTAAATTAAAAACTAACCTTTTCCAATTCAGAAAAAATTAAAAACCAAAATTTCCTCCTGTCCAACTCGATATAAATGATAAGAATAAAAAATTACCCTCTTCCAATTCAGAAAAAATTAAAAACCAAAATTTCCTCCTTTCCAACTCGATATAAATGATTAGAAAAAATTACCCTCTTCCAATTCAGAAAAAAATAAGAAAATTTGCATAACTTCCAACTCAATAAAAATGTTAAAAATATTATTCTTCCAATTCATAAAATATTTAAAATTTCAACCCTTCAAATTCAATACAAATTATAAAAACAAAAAATGGCCTCTTCCAATTCAGAAAAATTTGAAAACCAAAATTTCCTCCCTTCCAAATCCCAATTTTTGTGATTTTAATTGACTTTTTTTGAAAAATTTGTCAATAGATTTGTTCCAAGTTCAGTGGATTACCTGACAAATTCAGCACCAAAATCTCAGGACCAATTGGCAGTGCCTTCTCAACGATCACAAGAAGGAAGTGATGTTCAAAATTCCCACAATAAACTCTCACCTTCTGATACAAATGATATTTCTGATAGGAATCAGGAACCTCGATTTGGATTCACTAACGTTGGAGGAACAGGATCTGTGAGTCAATGAAAATTAATTAAATTTTTTATTATTATTAGGTACAATCTAGTCTTTATTTTATTTTTTAAAAATTTCAAGAACAAAAAATGACTGTAAAATTAATTTTTGGCGGAAAAACTAGTTTGATGAAATTTTTGTATTCAAAATTTATTTATTTGAAAATAAAACGAAACTAAACTGAAAAAGAAAGGATAGATGAAATTTCTTCTAATTTCTCAGAACAAAATCGAAAACCTAAGCTTTGAAAAAATGGAATAAAACTTCCGTTTTTTAGAAAATAAAAAAAAAATTTCACTTTTCTTTCTCCAATTGTACTGAAAATATTTTTGAGGTATCTTGTTTTTTAGAACAAATAAAAATTGATAAGATTCCTGTTTTTGAAGAATTCGAAGAGATTTTCGTTTTTATTTGATAAAAAAACGATGGAAGAAATTTTCCTTCAATTTCGGCTAAAATAGCAAAACTAAAAAGGAACATTTTTTTATTTTCCGAATGAACTGGAAGATTTATTTTTTTAAAAACGAAATAAATAAAAATAATTGGTATACTTTCTAATTCCTTATGAATAATTTTATATCAGAGAAATTAAAACAAAAAATTCTGCAAAATAAAAAAAAAATTTCTGAAAATCTTCCAGATTCATTTTTTACAATTTTCGAAATCTATTTAAACATTCTCTTATAATTAATTTTTCTAATCTTCAAAAATCTAGAATTTGATTTAAATTTGCTGAGGTTTTTTCCTAATTTTAAATTATTTTCAAATCTTTTCAGAACTTCTAAACCTTTTAATAGACTTTTCATAAACCTTTTTAACTTAATTTTCTAAACCTTCTAATATCTTTTAAAATGATTCGAATTTTTCTCAGATTTGTTTAATATTCTACAAAATTTAAAAAAATTCCTTAAAAAATTTTGCAAAATGAAACAAAAAATTATAAAAATCTTCCAGACTAATTTTTTTAAATATTTTAAAATCATTCAGAACATTCTCTTATATTTAATTTTTCAAAATATAAAACCATTTTAAATTTCTTACGAATATTAAGAAATTTTTTTTATTATCTTGTAATCTTTCGAAATCTTTAAAAAGCTTCCAAATTTTAATTCGAAATCTTTTGTTTTTAAATTAAATTTTTTTTTTTTAAAACTACCAAATATCCTTTAAAATAATTCGAATGTTTCGTAAATTTGTTTCAAAATTCTGTAAAAATAAAAAAATTGCCTAAAAAGCTTCCAGCTTCTTTTTTGAAAATTTTGGAAATCTTTTAAAATGTTTCAAAATCTTTATAAACATTATCTTATAATTAATTTTTCAAAATAAAAAATCATGTAAAATTTTCCCATGAATCTTAAGCAAATTATTTATTGTCTTGAAGCCTTTCAGAATTCCCAATAGGTTTATTTTTTAAATCTTTAAGAATCTACAATTTGAATTAAAAAAAATGTTTTCTTCTAAAACTTCTAAATATTACTTAGTAGAATTTTTTATTTCAAAATGATTTGAATTTTTCCAAAATTTTTTTAATATTCTGCAAAATATTTTTAAAATTGCCTAAAAATCTTCTAGATTCTTTTTTAGCAATTTTTGAATTTTCTTGAAATATTTTCCTAAATTTTTTTTAAAATTATACAGAATTGAAGAAGTTTCCTGAAAATCTTTCAGTCTCATTTTTTATAATTTTTCAAATCTTTTAAAACATTCTCTTATAATTAACTTTTCAAAATAAAAAATAATTTTACATTTTCTCAGGAATTTTTTGTTATTATTTTGTAATCTTTCAAAATCCGTAAAAAGCTTACAAGTTTTATTTCAAAATATTCCAAAATCTACATTTTGTTTGAAATTTTTTGAAATTTGTTTTCAAAATCTAAATATCTTTTAAAATGATTTGAATTTTTTTCCTAACATTTTTTTTTAAATTCTGTAAAATTAAAAAAAAATGCCTGAAAAGCTTCCATCTTCTTTTTTGACAATATTGGAAATATTTTTAAATGTTTTGAAATATTTATAAACATTCTCTTATAATTAATTTTTCAAAAAAAAAATAATTTAAAATTTCCACAGGAATCTTTAGAAAGATGTTTTTATTATATTGCAACTTTTTAAAATCCTTAACAGTCTTCCAAATCTTATTTCAAAATCTTCAAACATCTACATTTTGTTAAAAATTTTTTGAAATGTTTTCAAATTTTATGAATATTTTTTTTAATGATTCAAATGTTTGCATAAATTTTTTTTTAATTCTGGAAAATTAAACGAATTGCATGAAAAGCTTCCATCTTCTTTTTTGACAATATTGGAAATATTTTGAAATGTTTTAAAATCCTTATGAACATTCTCTTATAATTAATTTTTCAAAATAAGAAATAATTCAAAATTTTCCCAGGCATCTTTAGAAAGATTTTTTTTATTATCTCGCAACTTTTCAAAATGCTTAACAATGTTCCAAATTTTATTTCGAAATATTCAAATATCTACATTTTGTTAAAAATTTTTTGAAATGTTTTCAAAACTTCTGAATATTTTTTTAAATGATTCAAATGTTTCCTAATTTTTTTTAATTCTGTAAAATTAAACGATTTGCATGAGAAGCTTCCAATTTATTTTTTGATAATTTTGGAAATATATTTAAATGTTTTGAAATATTTATAAACATTCTCTTATAATTAATTTTCCAAAATAAAAAATAATTAAAAATTTTCCCAGGAATCTTAAGAAAACTTTTTTATTGTCTTGAAACCTTTCATGATTCTTAAAACGTTTCTTTTTTTTTAAATCTTCAAAAACCTAGAATTTTATTTAATTTTGTTGAGATTTTTTCCAATCTTTTCAGAACTTCTAAACCTTCTAAATATCTTTTAAAATAATTCGAATTTTCCTAGAATTTGTTTAATGTTCTACAAAATTAAAAAAAAGCCTTAAAAAATTCTACAAAATTCAAAAAAATTCTAAAAATCTTGCAAAAATATTTTAAACATTTTTAAATCTTCTTAAACATTCTCTTATAATTAATTTTTTAATTAAAAAAAACATTTAAAATTTTCTCTGGAATCTTTAGAAATTTTTTTTATTATCTTTCAACTTTTCAAACAATACAAAATTGAGGGATGATTTACTTCTTATAAGAAAAATATTCGTCCTTTGTGGATGATTTATTTTTGAAAACGAAAAATAAAGTTTGAATGACTTTCTTGTAATACTGAAAAAATGTTAACTTTCCGTTTTTTTATTGAAAATCAAACTAAATTTATAAAAAGAGTTTTATTTTCAAGTTGAAATGAGATTAAAAGAAATTTGTAATAAAATTGGATATAAACTTTGTTTTTGTTTCTGAAAAAAAATGAAATTAAAGTAACTAAATTTATTTACCTTTTCAAATTATTTTTTGATAATTTAATATTGATTATTTCCAATAAAATTTTTTTTTCCTAATTCTTTAGGGCTACGGTGTTTCATCATACGCCCCAGCAAAAATTGACTTAGGAGGACTTTTATTGGGAGCCGTAATCGGCATCGGAACCGTGCTAGTAATTCCAAAATTGCTCTACGTTCTGTCAGGATCTTACGGAGCCTACGCAAGAAGTAAGTTTTGTAAATAATTTTATTCTAAAAAAAAATCCCGGTCAGTTCCGGGGTTTTTCCCGGTTCCCAAAAATTTTTCACGATCATTGAAGTTCCCCCCTTGCATCTGAATGTTAAAAATACAACATTTGCCCCGTCCAGTCAAAAAATACTAAAAAGAAAAAATTGGCCTCTTCTTATTCAGAAAAAACAATTAACAATCAAAATTTCCTCACTTCCAATTCAATAAGAAATTGTAAAAGAAAAGAATGCCTCTTCGAGTTTGGCAGAACTTCAAAATAAAAATTCCCTCCCTTCCAACTCGATGAAAATGTTAACAACAAAAAATGTTCCTCTTCCAATTCAGAAAAAATTGAAAACCAAAATTTCCTCCCTTCCAACTCTATAAAATTCATAAAAATAAAAAAATTTCCCTCTTCCAACTCAGAAGAAATTGAAAACCAAAATTCCCTCCCTTCCACAACTCAATAAAAAAGTTAAAAATAAAACAATTCCCTTTTCCAATTCAGACAAAAAATTGAAAAATCTTTCCTTAAACTCAATAAAATTTTGAAAAAGAAAAAACGGGCCTCTTCCTTTCATAAAAAATTGAAAACCTAAATTTAATTCCTACCAACTCAATAAAAATTTGAATATAATAAAAAAATATCCTTTCACCAATTCATAAAATGTTGAATACCAAATTCTTCTTCTTTCTGATTTTTTAAAGAATTTTTAAAATTCTCGGTAACAAAATTAATTCACTGTCATTTCCCAGTTGTTACAAAATATACAGTTAAAAAAGTTAATTTTTAATTAAAAAAATAATTTTTAACCAAAGAAATAAATTTTCAACCAAAAAGATCAATTATCAACCAAGAAGTTTAATTTTCTACCAAAAAAGATTATTTATTAACAAAATACATGAATTTTCAACCAAATAGTTGAATTGTCAACCAAAATTATGAACCTTCCATAAAAAAAGAATTTTTAATAAAAAATGTAATAGTTGCTATTTCCACAAACTTTTTTTCATTTTTAATCAAAAACAGTTGAATTAAACCAAAAAATATGAATTTTCAAAAAATTATTTGAATCCTCAACTAAAATAAACTAATTTATAAGCAAACAAAAAACGAATTTTCAACAAATGAGTTAAATTTTCAACAAAAGAAATGAATTTATAACTAAAATGATGAATCTTCGACCAAAAAAATGAATTTTTAACCAGATAGTTGAATTTTTAACCCAAAAGATGGATTTGCTACCCAAAAAGATAAACTTTTAATAAAATTCATAAATTTTTAACTAAAAAATATTAACTTTCAACCAAAAATAAAATAGGTAAAATGTTTGAAAAATCAATTTAAACAAAAAAATACGAATTTTCAACAAAATAGTTAAATTTTCAATCGAACAACTGAATTTTTAACTAAAAAGATGAAATTTCAACTAATGAGATTACTTTTCTATTAAAAAGAGAAATTCCTAATAAAATAAAATAAATATTCAAATAAATAGTTAAATTTTCAACCCAACAGATGAATCTTCAACCAAGAAGGTTGCATTTTTATTAAAAAAGATAAATTTTCAACAAAAAATGAATAAATAAAGAAATAAAGTGAATAAGTAAATAAAGACAAAAAATTCATCTAAAATGTTGAATTTTCATGCCAAAAAGATGAATTTTGTACAAAAAAGTTGAATTTTCAAACCGAAAATATAAATTTTCTTAAAAAAAGTTAATATTCAACCAAAAAAGATGAATTTTTAACAAACAACATCAATTTTCAGCAAAATAGTTGAACTTCTATGCAAAGAAATGAATTTTCCACAAAAAAGATAATTTTTAACCAAAAATGGAATTTTTATATTTTCAGTTGAAAAAAAATTATAACAAAAAGAAACGAATTTTCAATGAAATAGTAAAATTGTCAAGGAAAGAAATGATGTTTCAACCAAAACAGATTAATTTTCAACTTAAAATAAAATAGATAAAATTAAGTTAAGTTTTCAGTTGAAAAAATTAATTTTCAATTAGGAAACTAATTTTTAACCCAAGAAATGTATTTTCAACTAAAAATATAAATTTGCAATCAAGAAGATTAATTTTTTACCAAGAAAGATTAATTTTTAACAAAATACATGAATTTTGAATCAAATATTTGAATTTTTTAAAGGTATTTTAAACCAAAAAATTAATTTTTAACCAAGAAGATAACTTTTCTACCAAAAAAGATTAATTTTTAACAAAATACAGGAATTTTCAACCTAATAGTTAAATTTTCAACCAAATAGATGCATTTTCAAGAAAGAAGATTCAATTTATATCAAAAAAGGATACATTTTTGACAAAAAGGATAAATTTTAGACAAAAATGGAATAGTTGAATTCTCAGTTAAAAAAATTAATTTTCAATTTAAAAAATTTAATTTTTACCGAAGAAATGAATTTTCAACTAAAAAGATCAATTTTTAACCAAGAAGATTAATTTTCTACCAAAAAAGATTATTTTTGAACAAAATACAGGAATTTTCAACCTAATATTTGTTTTTTCAAGGGAATTTTCAACCTAATAGTTAAATTTTCAACCAAAAAAAATTAATTTTTTAACCAAACAGATAAATGAATCATTTAGAATTTAATATTCTACCGCAGAAGACGAATTTTCAAGAAAATATGGGAATTTTCAAATAGTTAAATTTTCAACCAATAAACATAATTTTCAAGAGAATAATTATATTTTGAACAAAAAAAAGGGGTTTCAATTAAAATGATGAGTCATAAACCAAAAAAAATGAAAGATTAACAACAAATTTTTAACAAAATAAATTTTCAACCAAACAATTGTGATTTTTAACCCAAAAAGATGCAATTTCTACCAAAGTGAATGAATTTTCTACCAAAAAAAATGAAATTGTCAAGAAAAATGAATAAATTTTTAACAAAATTGTTGAATTTCCAACAAAATAATAAAATAAAATTCAACTTCAGTTTATCGAAAATTTCCCAACTTTTTCAGGTTTTCCCCGACATTTCCTGACCTATAGCAACCCTGTATTATAAAAAAAATATTAAAAATTCTAGTTACATAAAATATAATTAAAATTAATTTTTTTTTTAATTTGCCTAATTGAATCAGGTGACGAAGGCGGAATAATGCACACAATGACAAAATTAGATGACGCTTTATCGCGTCACGGAATAGACACAACTTCCTGTATGCAACGCACCGTTTGTTCTTATTCCAAACGAGCTGCAGAAACCATGCGTAAAGCTGCTCTGGAAACCAACGAAACTCAAGATGAAATTTCTACCCTAGACCGAATGGTAGATGGACTAGCAACCAACCAAATCTTAAGGACAGCCCTTCAAGGAACAGCAATTCAGGAAGCTGTTGATGCCGGAAGAAATGGGGAAAATTGCACTCGGGCTTATCCGCACTGTGGATTTTCCTTAGAAACGATACTTTCTTTGATGTCTCATATAATGTCCACCACAGCTGCAGCTGACCTTACAAAAACCGCGAAAACTACTGCAACAGCAGCGAGCGCTCAATGATTAATTTTTAATTATCTAATTTTTTAATTCATCCCATAAACGTATAAATCGGCCTGCCCATCGAGGAGAAATGCAGGCCTGCTCAGCGAGGAGAAATACCGGCCTGATCAGCGAGGAGAAATACCATCCTCCTGAGCGAGGAGAAATACAGGCCTGTTCAGTGAGGAGAAATATTGACCTGTTCAGCAGGAGAAATAACGGCCTGTCCAGCGAGGAAAATACCGCGCGTCTCAGCGAGGAGAAATACAGGCCTGTTCAACGAGGAGAAATACCGACCGAAGCAGATCGGAAATTTCTCCTCGCTAGGCAGGCTGGTATAAACGATGCCTTGTTGGACTTCATTTTCACCCGGGAACTTCTCCTCGCTGGGCAGGCCTGCTACAAACGATGCCTTATTAGACTTCATTTGCAGAAATGATAAATCGAAATAAAAATAAAATTATTCATCATTCATTCGCTAGTAATAGGAAGCATAAATATTAAGTTTAAATATTTTTTCATTCAATCTTTTATCAACCTTTGTGAAATTATTTAAAAAAAAATAAAAAGTAGAAGAGTAAACTTTAACGGTTTATAATCTTCGATCACTATACAATTGTACATATTTGTATTTCTCTGTACATTTGTATATTACACAACATGTCTACAAACTTTTTCATTAATCCTTACAGATACTATTTGGCTTTGTGTTTTTACGCAATTACTTTCTAAATTTAAATTATCACAAAAACTCTTGTACTCTCGACTGCTATTTCCAGGCTGGCTACACAAGACTCGGAAACAAATTTCCGGTTTTTACACATTTTTCGTGGTTATTTATATTAAAAAAAAAGAATCTAATGCGGAACAATTCTAAATTTGAAGTGTTTAAAATTCAAAATTAAACAAATTCAAACTTAAATTTGTGCCAAAAATCAGACTTCTTGAAAAAAATTGTTTTTCTATGATTTTGAGAATCAAAATAATATTACTGATGATGTTATTTTTTGTGGAGAAAACCTTCTCTACAAACTATATTATTTTCAATTGTGAAAATAAAAGTTTCTATTTTTAAACAATTTTATTTGAAGATTATTCACTTAGGGGCCGTGCATAAACGTAGTGTTTTTTTTTGGGGGGGGGGGGGGTAGATCAATAATTTTTATATGCTGTCTTACATGGGGGGGTACGTGATTCGTCATTGAAATTTTTTTTCCTTCTTCACAACAAAATTTTGTTAGTTAAAAATTCAAACATTTTATTGAACATTTAGTTCAAAATGTAACTTTATTATTAAAAATTAACCCGTTTCGGTTGAAAAATAACTTTTTTGTTGAAAATTCATATTTTGGGGTTCAACATTCATCTCATTTGAAAAAAATTCTTACTTTCCTCCCAAAAATTCAACAATTTGTTAGAAAAATTAAACTACTTGTTTCAAAAATTGAACTACTTTAATAACAAGTAATTTTTTAGTTTAAGATTCATCATTTTACATACTTGAAAATAATAATAATAATATAATAATAATAATAATAATAATAATAATAAAAAAATAAAAAATAACAAGTAAACAAATTTTGGGGTGACCTA
>CAKNYM010048447.1:190030-201815 GCA_932195095.1 Andricus curvator
TTTGAAAGTTCCCAAATTATAAAATTAACGAATTTAAACAATTAAAATTGTTTTATTTATAAAAATAATTGAATTATTACAATTAAAATTATATGACAATTAAAAAATTTTTTTATTCATACAAAAATTGTATTTGTTTATATTGGGGCGACCGAAAAATCCTGAAATATAAAATTCCCAAATTATAAAATTCCCGAATAATAAGTAAAACAAAAAAATAAAACAATTAAATTTGTTTAATTAAAAAAAATAATTGTAATATAATTTCAATTGAAATAATTTAATTACTTTATAAATAAAAAAAATTCAATTGTTTGAATTCGGGAATTTTATAATTAGGATATTTCATAATTTGGCAATTTTCTGTCGAGAAATGTTTTTATTCGGGAATTTTCCAATTCAGTAATGCTATAAACTGTTTGCGAATTTTATTATTCGGGAGTTTTATAATTCAGAAATTTTATTATTCGGGAATTTTCCAATTCGGGAATTTTATTTTTCGGGATTTTTCAGTCGTCCCGAAAAATGGGGTGACCTAAATATCCCGAAAAATAAAATTCCCGAAACTGTAAAATTCCCGAATAAGAAAATTTTCTAATAATAAAGTTCCCGAATAGTAAAATTTCCGAATAATAAAATTCCCGAATAATGAAATTTCCGAACAATGTATAATATTACCGAATTTGAAAGTTCCCAAATTATAAAATTAACGAATTTAAACAATTAAAAATTGTTTCATTTATAAAAATAATTGAATTATTACAATTAAAATTATATGACAATTAAAAAATTGTTTTATTCATACAAAAATTGTATTTGTTTATATTGGGGCGACCGAAAAATCCCGAAATATAAAATTCCCAAATTATAAAATTCCCGAATAATAAATAAAACAATTAAATTTTTTTAATTAAAAAAAAATAATTGTAATATAATTTCAATTCGGGAATTTTATGATTAGGATATTTCATAATTTGGCAATTTTCTGTCGAGGATTTTTTTATTCGGGACTTCTATTATTCGGGAATTTTATAATTCGGAAATTTTATTATTCGGGCATTTTCCAATTCGGGAATTTTATTATTCGGGAATTCTACTGCCACTCCAAATACTTTCTTTTTGGCAGCAATAACATAACTCCAACGGCAACACACATGTGCCAAAAACTATGAACTAGATAATAATTCTTCCTCGTTTGAAAGAACGCGTAACAAATGAGCCCTAAAATAACTAATAGCAAACCTAGACCCAAATACAAAGTTCTGTAAGGTCGAGCCGGATATTGAAAATTTCCCATCGAGCGACACTTTATTCCCCAGGAAATGACAACCAGCCCGCAACCCGTTATCGCAGGCAAAAGAAAAACCCAAAGAGCTGTCCGGTCAAGTTCAGAGCAAATTGCAAGAACAACTGCCCCAAAAACTTGGAAAAATGCAGTCAAACGGCTTCCGAATCCTGCCATTGCCACTAAAGTCACCCAGATCGAAAATAGAGCATTGAAGAAATCACAAAATTGCAGGACACTCAGTCGCATAATGCAGAAACTGTGAATTTCTTCACCAGCTTCACAAGCGTGATACAAGCTTGAGAAAATTAGGACGCCCGTGTAGGCGATCGATTCTGTGTAATATCCTCGATGAATCGCAATGTAGATTGTTCCCAAAAATACGAGGTTGCTTAAAGTCAGGGCGAGAACTTGGGCTAAAATTCTTCCATCCTCGGGGACATAAGAGTCGTCTTCACAGTCGAAACCCCGGTAGCCGGAAAAACAGTGACAAGCTGAGAAGACGAAGCCGCCACTCATGTACTGAATGCATCTTCCTCTGAAATTAAATTTAAAAAGGTTTGATTATTTCTTCAGCGGAGATGGTGGCCGAAAAACTTCATTTTCAAAATTCCCACACTTTTACCTGCTTTTTAGACCAGACTATATTTTATTTTCTCTTACCATTAGTATTCTAGGACTATCTTATTCCAGTTATTTTACTTATTATTTTAATTGAAAATTCATCTTTTTTGGTTAAAAATTGAATTATTTGGTTGAAAATTTAATTATTTTGATCAAAATTGAACGATTTTGAACGAAAATCATTTCATTCGGTTAAAAATCAAACTGTTTGGTTGAAAATTAGTTTTTTGGTTGAATTAAACTGTTTTTGATTTTAAATGAAATTTTTTTGGTTGAAATGTATGAACTATTGTACTTTTAGTTGAGGATTTATCTTTATTAGTTGAAAATTAATTTTTTCAATTGAAAATTTAACTGTTGACAATGGATCTTTTTTAGTCGAAAATTCATATATTTTGTTTACAATTTGTCTTGTTCTGGTAGAAAATTAATTTTCTTGCTGGAAAATTCATCATTTTGGTTAAAAATTTAACTATTTGGTTAAAAATTCATCTTTTTCAGTTTAAAATTCAACTACCAGGTTGAAATTTGAACTAGTTTGAACTAGGATGAACTCTTTTATTGAAAATTCAATTTGTTAAGATTCATCATTTTAGTTGCAAATTCATATCTTTAGTTGAAAATTCGTTTTTTTGTTTTGGTTGAGAATTAATCTTTTGAACTAACAATGTAACTATTCTAGTTTTGGTTGAAAATTGATATTTCTATTGCAAATTGAACTTTTCTAGTTGAAAATTAATGTATTTTGTTAAAAATTCGTTTTTTTAGTCGAAAATAATTTTTCTCGGTTCAAAATTCATCCTTTTTAGTTAAAAATTCAACGGCTTCGTTCTAAATTAATCTGCTTTGGTTGAGGATTCTACAATTCGATATAAAATTAAACTATTTGGTCGAAAATTAACTGTTTTGTTAAAAATTAAACTTTTTTGCTGAAAATTAAACTTTTTTGCTGAAAATTAAACTTTTTGGTCGAAAATTAACTTTTTTGTTATAAAAATGATATTTTTGAGTTAAATATTTAACCATTTTGTAGATAATTTGTCCTTTTGCCTTCAAAATTCATCCTTTTTGGTTACATTTTTTCTGTAACAATAACTATAAAAAACATTATTTTTTTAGTAATGTTATTGGTACCTTATTTATTCATAAATAGTTTATTTAAGTGCTATACTTTCTTTAATTATTACTCAATAATGGATACAATTACCAATTTCAGAGAATTTTTCACGTAATTCAAATATTGTATTTTCAAATATCGTATATTTAAAGAGAAAAGGGGGAAAAGGGGAAGTTTTTCGAGAATAGAGGGAAAAAGGGGAATTCAAGAAAAAAGGGGAAACTAAGAAAAAAAGGGGAAGACTGTGCACCCTGCAGTTACTATAAAAAACGTTATTTTTTTAGTTACTTTCGAAATGTAGTTCACCTAGTCTTTTCTACGACAATCGATCAATTTAATTGCTTTTCCAACTATTTTTTCATTTTCACTATTTAAATTGTGGTGGCAGATAGCCATAAAAATTTATAGCCCGATATAGGAAAATTGACATTTTTCTCCCTAACTGGGATTCAAAATTTTCTAAAATCTATAAAAACACTTAAAAAGAAATAAAAAAATAATTTCAGAGTTACCTATTCCAGTTATTTTACTTATTATTTTAATTGAAAATTCATCTTTTTTGGTTAAAAATTGTATTATTTGGTTGAAAATTTAATTATTTTGTTCGAAATTGAACTATTTTGAAAGAAAATATTTTCATTCGGTTAAAAATTCAACTGTTTTGTTGAAAATTAGTTTTTTGGTTGAATTAAACAGTTTTTGATTTAAAATGAAATATTTTTGTGGTTGAAATATATGAACTGTTGTACTTTTAGTTGAGGATTTATCTATTTTAGTTGAAAATTAATTTTTTCAATTGAAAATTTAACTATAATATTTTTGGTTGACAATGGATCTTTTTTAGTTGATAATTCAAATATTTTGTTTAAAATTAGTCTTTTTCTGGTAAAAAATTAATCTTCTTGGTTGAAAATTCATCTCTTTGGTTTCAAATTGCACTATTTTGTTGAAAATTGACCTTTTGTAACTGAAAATTAATGTATTTTGTTAAAATGTATTTTATTTAAAATTCGTGTTTTTTGTTGTAGATTCATCTACATGGTTGGAAATTTAACTATTTTATTTTTAGAAAAATTAATCTTTTGGGTTGACAAATATTGTTTTGGGTTGAACTGTTTTTCTGAAAATTCTTTTTTTTTTAGAAATAATTTTTTTAACTAACAATGTAATTATTCCATTTTTGGTTGAAAATTGCTATTATTTATTCACAATTGATCTTTTCTAGTTGAAAATTCATGTATTTTGTTAAAAATTCATCTTTTTGATCGAAAATTACTCTTCTTGGTTCAAAATTCATCCTTTTTTATGAAAAATTCATCTTTTTGGGTCTAAATTAATCTGGTTTGGTTGAGGATTCAACAATTTGATAGAAAATTAAACTATTCGGTCCAAAATCAACTGTTTTGTTAAAAATTAAACTATTTTGACGAAAATGAAACTTTTTGGTAGAAAATGAACTTTTTTGTTAAAAAAATGATATTTTTGAGTTAAATATTTAACCGTTTGTAGATAATTTGTCCTTTTGGCTTCAGAATTCAACAATTTTGTTGAAAATTAATGTATTCTATTGAAAATTCGTGTTTTTTGGTAGAATATTAATCTTCTTTCTGGAAAATTCATCTTGTTGGTTAAAAATTTAACTATTTGGTTAAAAATTCGTATTTTTCAGTTTAAAATTCAACGACTAGGTTGAAATTTGAACTAGTTTGACCTAGGTTGAACTATTTTATTGAAAATTCAATTTGTTAAGATTCATAATTTTAGTTGCAAATTCATACCTTTTGTTGAAAATTCGTCTTTTTTTGGTTGACAATTAATCTTTTGAACTAACAATGTAACTATTCTATTTTTGGTGGACAATTGATATTTTTATTGCAAACTGATCTTTTCTTTATTTATTTATTATTTCTTCAGCGGAGAAGGTAGCCGAAAAACTTCATTTTCAAAATTCCCACACTTTTTCCTGATTTTTAGACGAAAGAATTTTTTTATTTTCTCTGACTATTAGTATTCTAGAACTAGCCTATTCCAGTTATTTTACTTATTATTTTAATTGAAAATTCATCATTTTTGCTTGAAAATTTAATTATTTTGATCGAAATTGAACGATTTTGAAAGAAAATCATTTCATTCGGTTAAAAATTTAAATGTTTTGTTGAAAATTGTTTTTTTGGTTGAATTAAACTGTTTTTTATTTGAAATGAAATTTTTTTGGTTGAAATATATGAACTATTGTACTTTTAGTTGAGGATTTATCTTTTTTAGTTGAAAATTCATATATTTTGTTTAAAATTCGTCTTGTTCTGGTACAAAATTAATCTTCTTGGTTGAAAATTCATCTCTTTGGTTTCAAATTGCACTATTTTGTAGCTAAAAATTCATGTCTTTTGTTAAAATGTACTTTACTTAATATTCGTGTTTTTTGGTAGAAAATTAATTTTCTTGCTGGAAAATTAATCTTTTTGGTTAAAAATTTAACTATTTGGTTAAAAATTCATCTTTTTCAGTTTAAAATTCAACTACTAGGTTGAAAGTTGAACTAGTTTGAACTAGGTTGAACTCTTTTATTGAAAATTCAATTTGTTAGGATTTATCATTTTAGTTGCAAATTCATATCTTTTGTTGAAAATTCGTCTTTTTGTTTTGGTTGAGAATTAATCTTTTGAACTAACAATGTTAGTTTTTCTATTTTTTTAATTATTTTTGTATATTCTATTTTTTGTTGAAAATCGATATTTTATTGCAAATTGATCTTTTCTAGTTGGAAATTTATGTATTTTGTTAAAAATTCGGTTTTTTTTTTAGTCGAAAATAATTCTTCTCGGCTCATAATTCATCCTTTTTGGTTAAGAATGCAACGGCTTCGTTGTAAATTAATCTGCTTTGGTTGAGGATTCTACAGTTCGACATAAATTTAAACTATTTGGTCGAAAATTAACTTTTTGTAATAAAAATAATATTTTTGAGTTAAATATTTAACCATTTTGTAGATAATTTGTCCTTTTGCCTTCAAAATTCAACAATTTTGTTGAAAATTAATGTATTTTATTTAAAATTGATCTTTTTTAGTTGATCTAGTTTGTTAAAAAAACATATTTTTTACGATTCACCTCCTTGATCCATCATTTTAGTTGAAAATTCATATCTTTTGTTGAAAATATAACTATTTTGTTTATAATTCGTTTTTTTGGCTGAGAATTAATTTTTTGAACTAACAATATAACTATTCTATTCTTGGTTGAAAATTGATATTTTTATTTCAAATTGATCTTTTCTAGTTGGAAATTTATATATTTTGTTAAAAATTCGTTTTTTTTTTGTCGAAAATAATTCTTTTCGCTTCAAAATGTATCCTTTTTGGTTGAAAATGCAACGGCTTGGTTCTAAATAATTCTGGTTTGGTTGAGAATTCAACAATTTGCTAAAAAATTAAACTAATCCGATGAAATTTAACTTTTTTGTTAAAAATTCATATTTTTGGTTTAAATTTAACTACTTGGTCAAACATTAAACTATTTTTTAAAAAATTTAACTTTTTCGTAGAAAATAAACTTTTTGATTAAAAAATCATATTTTCGGGTCGAAAATTCAACCGTGTTGTAGATAATTTGTCCTTTTGGATTTTAACTGCAACAATTTTGGTAAAAATGGATGTATTTTGTTAAAAATTTATGTTTCTTGGAAGAAAAATAATCTTCTTGCTGGAAAATTCATCTTTTTGGTTGAAAATTTAATTATTTTGTTAAAAATTCATCTTTTTTAGTTGAAAATTCAACTAGTAGGTTGAAAATTGAACTAGTTTGAACTCTTTTATTGAAAATTAATTTTTTTAAGATACATCATTTTTAGTTGAAAATTCATATCTTTTGTTGAACATTCGTTTTTTTTTTGGTTTATAAATAATTTTTTGAACTAACCATGTAACTATTCTATTTGTGGTTGAAAATTGATATTTTTATTGCAAATTGATCTTTTCTAGTTGGAAATTCATGTATTTTGTTATAAATTCTTTTTTTTTTTTTTTGGTCGAGAATAATTTACATTTGGACAAAATAGTTAAATTTTCCACAAATAATTGAATTTTTAACAAAATAGTTGAATTTTCAAACTAAAAAGAAGAATTCTCAACTGAAAATGTAATAGTTGATATTTCAACCATTGAAAAGTTGAATTTTCAACTAAAAAAGATAAATTTTCAACCAAAAATGGAAAAGTTAAATTTTCAGTACAAAATTAATTTTTAACAACAACAAGAAACAAATTTTCAACAAAAAAGTGAAATTTTCAACAACAAAAATAAATTTTTGACTAAAAAATGTCAATTTTCCCTTGTAAGATAATGAAGAAAAATTCCAACCTGGAGTTGCAAAGTCCCTCGATGCACGACGATGACGATATACTGCTCTCTATCCTAAGATCTATTTCCTGAATACAATCACAATTTTCACAAGCAATTTTTGTGCAATTCCCAGCACAGGAGCATTTTTCCTCGACCTGAAAAGCTTTCACGCTCAAATACCAAACTCCTGGCTCAGGATAAGGCACGTGAATAAAGGATGGACTAGTTTCGTTCGCAACAATATCTGGCGGACTCGTTTTTTCCTCCCGAATACAACCAGCACCCGGCGTAATATTTGAAATGTAACCTGAATCAAAAAGTAAATCAAAAATTAGTAAGAATTATATTTTTTAAACCAATTTTAAGCTATTTTTCACCGCCCCCCCCCCCCTCGTTGACAACCGTAGTTTTGTCTTACATAAATTCTTTTAAATAAAATTAATGTGAATGCCATATTAAATTCAATATAAAACACTTTACAATTTTTTAATTTTCAAGTCGGAATATATATTGAATTTTTAACAAATAAGATGAAACAAGATGACGGTGAATCTTAAGAAAATATGAATTTTTAACAAATTAGTTTAACTTTCAACCAAGTAGTTGAATTTTTAACCAAAAAGACGAATTTTCGAGCAAGAAGATTAATTTTCTACCAAAAAACACGAATTTTGAACAAAAAACATCAATTTTTAACAAAATTGTTAAATTTTAAAGCCAAAAGGACGAATTATATACAAAAGGGTTGAATTTTCAACCCAAAGATATGATTTTTTCACAGAAAAGTTCATTTTTTATCAGAAACTTAAATTTTCATAAAATTAGATGAATTTTTAACAAAATGTATACCATTAAGCCATTTCCCTTTCAGGGTAGGCGTGACACTACCCGATTCGAGTAGTGTTTCTAGGTTAGTTTCTTGTAGTAAATAACTACAAGTGTGGGCTCACCACACCCACGATGTGCCAACAGCACTCAGTTTTCTCGAATGGTCACCCATTCAAGCACTAACCGCGCCCAACGCTGCTTAACTTCAGTGATCTGACGAGAACTGGTTTTTTCAGCGTGGTATGGCTGTTGTTATTGTTGTTGTTAAATAGTTAGATTTAAACCAAAAATATGAATTTTTAACAAAATAGTTAATTTTCAACCGAATAGTTTAATTTTCTACCCATTTGTTGAATTCTGAACCAAACCAGATTAATTTAGACCAAAAATGTTTATTTTTTAACCAAAAACAATTAATTTTCAACAAACAAGATGAAACAAGATGAAGGTGAATCTTAAAAAAATATGAATTTTTAACGAATTAGTTTAACTTTCAACCAAGTAGTTGAATTTTTAACCAAAAAGAGGAATTTTCCAGCAAGAAGATTAATTTTCTACCAAAAAACACGAATTTTGAACAAAAAACATCAATTTTTAACAAAATTGTGGAATTTTAAAGCCAAAAGAACGAATTATATACAAAAGGGTTGAATTTTCAACCCAAAACTATGATTTTTTAAGAAAAAACTTAATTTTCTATCAGAAAGTTAAATTTTCATAAAATTAGATGAATTTTTAACAAAATTGTTAAGATTTAAACCAAAAATATGAATTGTTTAACAAAAAAGTTCATTTTCAACCGAATAGTTTAATTTTCTATCCATTTCTTGAATCCTGAACCAAACCAGATTACTTTAGAGCCAAAATGTTTATTTTTCAACCAAAAAGAATGAATTTTTAACCAAGACGAATTTTTAACAAAATACATGAATCTTCAACTAGAAAAGAACGATTTCCAATGAAAATATCAATTTTCAATCAAAAGTGGAATAGTTATACCGTTAGTTGAAAAAATAAATTCTCAACCAAAAAAAAACGAATTTTCAACAAAATATTTACATTTTCAACCAAAGAGATGAATTTTTAACTAAAATGATGAATCTTAAAAAAAATGAATTTTCAATAAAAGAGTTCAACCCAAAAAATGATTTTTTAACCCGGAGGATTAATTTTCTAAAAATAGAATAGTTAAATTTTCAATCAAGGACGTGAATCTTTTAAAAAATAAATTTTTAACAAACTTGTTCAAGTTCCAACCAAGTAGTTGAATTTTCAACCAAAAAGATTAATTTTCGACCAAAAAAATCGAAGTTTTAACAAAATACTTAAATCTTCGACTAGAAAAGATAAATTTTCAATAAAAATATCAATTTCCAACCAAAAGTGAAATAGCTACATTGTTAGTCAACAAAATTAATTCTCAATAAAAAAAAACGAATTATTAACAAAATAGTTACATTTTCAACAAAAGAGGTGATTTTTCACATTTTAACGTTACAAATTTAATTACTTTAAATATTTCATTTATTGTTCAAAATTGATATTTTTTAGTTGAAAATTAAACTATTTGTTTAAAAATTAATTTATTTTGTTAAAAAGTTGTCTTTTTTATACAAAAATTGATCCTGTCGGTTTACAATTTCGCTATTGAGTTGCAAATGTATGTATTTTTTTTTAAATTCGTCTTTTTGGTTAAATTCACCTTTTTATTTAAGATTCGAATATTTTTTGGTTAAAACATCAATCATTACATATTTGGTTGAAAGCTCATCTTTTTATTTTGAAAATTAATTTTTTTAATTGAAAATTTAACAACTATTTGGTCGAAATTTGAACTATTTGATTAAAAATTCATTTTTTTAGTTAATATTCATCATTTTAGTTAAAAAGTTTTAAAATTTCATATTTGGTTGAAAATATTAAAAATTTTGGTTGAAAACTCGTCTTTTTATGTGAAAAATTCAATTCCCTGGTTGAAAGTTGAACTACTTTCTCAAAAATCCATCTTTTTGTTAAAGATTAATAATTTTAGTTGAAAATGCATCTCTTTGGTGGAAAATTTAACTAGTTACTTTCCTTTTCTTTAACTGAAAATTTAACTATTTGGTTAAAACTTTTGCAATTTGGTAGAAAATGCCACTCTTTCATAGAAAGTTCGTTTGTCTTACGGAAAATTAAGTTTTTTAAATGAAAATTTAACTACTCCATTTTTGTTAATTATTGGTCTATTTAGTTAAGAATTTATCTTTTTTAATTTAAAAATTCAACTATTTGTTTAAAAATATATGTAATTTGTTGAAAATTCGTTTTTTTTAGTAGAAAATTAATCTATCTCGTTGAAAACTCATCCTTCAGGTTGAAAATTCAATTATTTGTTTAAAAATTCGTTGGCTTGAAGATTAAACATTTTGGATGCAATCTTTTTTTCTTTATTGACTCAAAAATCTTTCTTGGTTAAAAATTCAACTCTTATTGAAAATTCGAATTTTTGATTTATTGAAAATTCATCTCTTTTCGTAAAAATGTCATATTTAAAAAAAAATGCAATTTTTTACCTGGAAATTCGTCTTCCTTTGCTTCAATTCAACTGTTTTTTAATTAAATTATAAAAATGAAAATATTTTCTTGGTTAACATATCAACCATTATATTTTATGTTAAAAATTCATCCTTTTTGGTTGAAAATTCAACTAGCTGGTTGAAAGTTGAACCACTGTGTTGAAAGTCAAATTTTTTGTGTGAACATTCATCATTTTAGTTGGAAATTCATCTTTTAGGTGGAAAATTTAACCAGTTTTTTAAACTGAAAATATAACTATTCTATAATTGGTTGCAAAATTTATATTTCTAATTGAAAATTAATCTTTTCTATTTGAAAATTCAACTTTTTTGTTGAAAATTCTTAGTGTCGGGTAGACAATTGAACTGTTTTGTGGAAAATTCATCTATTTTGCTAAAATTCGTCTTTATGGGTAGAAAATTTATCTTTTTGACTGTGGATTCAACTGTTTTCATAAAAGCTCGTCTTTTTTGGTTCAATTTAAATAGAAGAAAATTCATGTTTTTGTTGAAAAGTCCTTTTTTAAACTGAAAATGTAACTATGACATTTTTGGTTGAAAGCTTATCTTTTTCAGTTGAAAACTTATCTTTTTTTTGAAAATTTAACTATTTGGTTAAAAATTAAACTATGTTGGTAGAGAATTAAATTATTTGGTGTTGGGTGGAAAATTCAATTGTTGTGTGGAAAATTGATGTATTATCTTGAAAATTCATCTTTTTGGGTATAAAATTAATCTTTTTTTTTTAATTTGTATTTTTGGGTGTGGATTAAACTATTTTGTTACAAATTTGTCTTTTTTGGTTCAATTAAACATTAAACCCAAAGAAAATTCTTTTCTATTGCTGTTGGAAATTAATTTTTTAAACTGAAAATGTAACTATTCCATTTTTGGTTGACTTTTTTTGTAATTTAACTATTTGGTTGAAAATGCAACTAATGTGGTAGAAAATTTAACTATTTGGTTAAAAATTTAACTATTGATTTAAAAAATTGACTACTTGGTAGAAAATTCACTTTTTCGTTGAAAATTCA
>CAKNYM010048447.1:203095-219381 GCA_932195095.1 Andricus curvator
AAAATTTCACAAAGTATTCAAGATTTCACAAAAATTTCAAAGATTTTCAGAAGTATTTCAAAGATTTAACAAATTTCAAACAGATTTCAAAGATTTCATATACATTTAAAAGATTTGAGATAAAAATCACAAGGATTTCAAAGATTTCACAATGCTTTCAAAGATTCGAAAAGATTGTAATCATTTCAAAAATTTTCAGTTAAAAAAAATTTGTAACAAAAAAAAAACTAAAAAAAAAAAGATACATTTTGAAACAATGTGCTGAATTATTAACTAAGGTGATAAATCTTTAACTGGAATAATTGAAGTTTCAACCAAGAAGATTAATTTGCAACCAAGAAGATTGATTTCTACCGAAAAAGACGAATTTTCAACTAAAAAGGATAATTTTTTAAGCACAAATTGAATAGTTAAATTTTCAGTAAAAAAAATTAATGTTCAAACAAAGAGATGAATTTTCAACTAAAATTATGGAATATTCATCTGAAATAGTTAGTTACATTTTCAGTTTGAAACAATTAATTTTCAACAACGAAAAAAACAATTTTTCAACAAAATAGCTAAAATTTCCACCAAAGAGATAACTTTTCAATTTAAATGATGAATTTCTAAGCAAAAAATTAATTTTTAACAAAAAAGTTAAAACTTTCAACCAATTAATTAAGTTTGGATTCCAAACACGATGGATTCTGGACGAAAAATATAGTAGTTGATACATATATAAAACCAAATTTTTTTTATTTTTAATCAAAAACGTTTGATTTTAACCAAAGATGACAAATCTTCATAATACAAACTTAAAATTTGCAACCAAGAAGAATTATTTTCTACGATAAAGAACGAATTTTCAATAATAAATACATAAATTTTCAACCCGATATATGAATTTTCCACTAGGAACGATCAATTTTCAACAAAATAGTTAAATACAGTAATATAAAGCTACTTCTAAAAATAAAAAAAGCATTGTTATTAAATTTTATATTGCAATTTAAAAAAATTATGCATGCTTTCGAAAAAATTCCCTGACTTTAAGACCAATTCCCACACATTTCAAGGTTTTTCCGGAAAAAGAAATTCCGTATTTTTTTTTCAATGTTAACCCGTGCTCCCGGGCTTTTGAAATTAACTTGGGGTTTTAAATGGGAAAAGCTCGATTTTCAAAAAAATGGAAAAAAAGAAGTACTTGTTATACATTTTTTGTGAATTAAAGTATTGTCACCTCTTAAGGAGTATTTAAGTTGATGAATGTCAAGAGTAGTAGTTCTTGATTAACTTATTTGGTAATTATTTAAACAATTTGTATTTGTTTAAACAATTTTTTCTCCCTAAAATCGTAAAATGTTATTATTTTCTGGAAATAATGACACAATTAAAGAATGTTGAAAGCAATATATTTTTTGGAAGGATGTTTGGTAATTATTTAAACAATTTTGATTTGTTTAAACAATTTTTTCCCCTTGTAAAGCGTGAAAAATTATTACTATCTGGAATTAATGAAACAATTAAAGGAACTTAAGAGTAATATTTTTTTTCTACAGGATATTTAGCAATTTTTAAAATAATTTTTATTTTGTTAAACAATTTTTATTTGTTTAAACATTTTTTTCTCTGTATATCGTGAAAATTTATTCTTTTCAGCAATTAATGACACAGATAACGAATTTTAAGACTAATATTTTTTTGCTTAAGAAATTCAAATTAATTGAAAACAATTTAAAAATACGAAAAAACTTTATTGAATTCAGTAACTTTGAAATAAGCTTAGAAAAATGCAAGGGAATTCCAAAGAATATGATGAAATGGCTAAGAATTCTAGGTGAGGTTAAAATACTTTACGATCAATTAAATAAAAACTTTTAAAATTTTTTTAAAAATCCATTGAATTAAGTTGAATTGAGTTAATTTAGTAGAATTCAAATGAACTAAAAAATTTCAAGAGAACTCCAAAGAATTTAAAAGAATTCAGGGTGAATTCCAAAAAATAATTTCAAATCTCTTCAAATCTTAAAAACCCTACTAATTTATAACCAAAAAAGTGACTAATAATTGCGAACCAATTTGAAAGAATTCAAATGAAATGAAAATAATTTTAAAAATCGGAAAAATTCCATTGATTTCAGTAAAATTTGAGCGAATTTAGTATAATATAAAGGAAATAATAAGAATTCGATGAAATTCATAAAAATCAAGCTGAATGTAGAAAGCAATCAAGCGAATTCAAAAGAATTAAAAAATATGAAAAAATTCATTGAATTGAGTAAGTTTGAAATCAGTTTAGAAAAAATTAAAAAGGATTTAAAAGAATTCGATGAAATGCTTAAGAATTTAAGGTGAGTTTTAGAGACTTCAGGATGAATTAAACAAAAACTTTTCAATAATCCACTGAATTGAGTAAAATTGAGTGAATTTAGAAGAATTCAAAAGAATTCAGGATTAATTAATAAGAATTCAGGGCGGATTCCAAATGAATTCCAAAAAATATTTGAAAATCTCTTCAAATCTTTGAAACATTACGAAATTCCTCACTTCGTGTGAATACATTCTTTGAAATCCATTAAAATATTAAAATCCCTTAAAATGATTAAAACCTTTGGAAATTATTTAAGTCTCTTGAAAATTCCTTGGAATCTTAAAATACCCTCAAATATTTCAAAATCTTTGAAACCCCTTCAAACTATTGAAATAACAAAAAATTCTGGGAATTACGAGTTTTCAACAAAATGAGTGAATTTTTAACTGAAAAAGATGAATTTTCTAGAAAAAATAAAATGGCTACATTATTCATCAAAAATTCATTGTCAAAAAAAAAATTTCAACAAAATTTTTTAAATTTTTAACCACAGAAATGAACTTTTAACTAAAATGATGCACTTTCATTCATAAAAATAAATGTTTAACCAAATAGTTCAATTTTCAACCAAAAAGGTTATATTGCTACCAAAAAAAGACAAAATTTCAACAAAATAGATGAATTTTCAACTAAAAAAGATAAATTTTCAACAAAAAATAGAACAGTTCAAATTTAATTTAGAGAAATAAGTTTTTAACGAAATAAAATAAATTTCCAACAAATTAGTTAAATTTTCAACCAAAAAGATGAATTTTCAACTAAAAAGATTAAATGTCCATAAAAAAAATTTCGACGAAAAATTGAATAGTTGAAAAAATTAATTTTTAATGAAAAAAAACTAAATTTCAACCAAAGAAATGAAATTTCAACCAAAAAAATTAATTTTCGACCAAAAAAGAATAATTTTTATCAAAATACGTGAATTTTAAACAAAATATTTTAATTTTTAATCGCGTTTTCAACCTAATGATTGAATTTTCAACCAAAAAGGTTATTTTGCTACCAAAAAAAAGACAAATTTTCTATAAAATAGATGAATTTTCAACTGAAAAGGATGAATTTTCAACCAAATATTTTAATTTTTAATGAAATTTTCCAATAAAAAAGATCATTTTTCCACAAAAAATAGAATAATTTAATTTTCAATTAGAGAAATAAGTTCTTTAGCAAATGAAATAAATTATCAACGAAATAGTTAAATTTTCAAACAAACAAATGAATTTTCTATCAAAAAGATTAAATGCCTATAAAAACAAAATTCGACAAAAAATTTAGTTAAATTTGTAGTTAAAAAAATTAATTTTCAATAAAAACAATAATTTTCAAAAAAAGAATAATTTTTAGCAAAATACATGAATTTTCAACCAAATATTTTAATTTTCAATGGAATTTTTAACCTAATAGTTGAATTTTCAACCAAAAAGGTGAATTAGTCACTAAGAAGATTAATATTCTACCACAAAAGACAAAGCTTCAACAAAATACAGAAGTTTTCAAACAAATAGTTGAATTTTCAAACAAACATGATATAGTTAAATTTTCAGTTAAAAATAATTTTAAAAATGTTACGAAATCGTTAAATTGTAATAAAGTAGTTCCACTTAGTAGATTTTATTCTAAATAAAGGGTAATTAGTGCGCAATGTTCTAATCTTTTAAAATTCCCTAAAATATTTTAAAATAAAATCTCTTGAAAATGCCTTAGAAGTTTAAAAAATGGTTTCAAATCTTAAAAATCCTTTGAAATTGTTAAGATCTATTAAAAAATTATCGGAATCTTTAAAAATACTCTGAAATATTTCAAAAGAATTCAAGAAACTTCCAAAATATGTCCTGAATTGAATAGTGATTAACCCACGAGCTAATTTATTGAAAGAAAAGTGACATAGGGTACGATATGGACCAAATCTTGAAAATAGGGTACTTTAGGGACCTTAACTGAATATAGGGTACAATAGGGGATATAGGGACCGGTCTGTGAGGCCTGTTAATTGCAGAAAAGAATAACGTTTCACGATTTAAAGAGAAAACATTGTTTAAAAAAATGAAAATTGTTTAAACAAATTAGAATTGTTTGAAAAATTACTGAATATCCTTTAGAAAAAGTATGATTGTCAACATCCGTTAATTGTGTCAATAATTCCCGAAAATAATAACTTTTCTCGCTTTACAGAGGGAAAAATTATTTGAACAAATAAAAATGGATTAAATAATCACCAAATATCCTTTGAAAATATATTGCTCTCAACATTCTTTAATTGTGTAATTATTTCCAGAAAATAATAACTTTTTACGATTTTTGGAAGAAGAAATTGTTTATACAAATTAAAATTGTTTAAATAATTACCAAATATGTTAAACAAGAACTACTACTCTTGACATTCGTTAACTTTCTATAATTTATCCCGAAAGATAATAACTTTTCATGATTTACAGGGGGGGGATATTTAAACAAATAATAATTGTATAAACAATTAAAATTATTTAAAATATACTTCAAAACTCGTCACTTATCGACTAAAAATAATTCAAGTTGAAAAAATTTCAAAAAATACCGTCTTTAGCATGAATTTGATAGAAAACTGCTATTTTGCATTTTTTAGGGCATTTTCCGGGCACAATAAAAAAAGATTGGGGTGTGTCAAAATTGAAAGCTATTGGGTGGAAATTATTTCTTAAATGCTCCTTAAGAGGTGACAATATTTTAATTCACAAAAAATGTTTAATCTTTTTTCCATTTTTTTGAAAATCGAGCTTTTACCATTAAAAAAAAAATTACCAGGGTGGCGATTTGGCGGACGATTTCAAATTCCCGGTCATTTCCCGGTTTTCCCCGGTCAAGTTTTTCAATTTTCCCGGTCAACTCAAAGTAACATATTTATATTTGCCGCAAAACGCAAACATTTATTTTAATTCATGACGTTCGTTCTAAACATCTTTTAACACAACAGAGCAAAACGTTGCAAAATAAATTAATTTTGAAAAAAATACTTAAATTTTCCACTAAAAAATATCAATTTTTTACAAAAAAATGGAATAGTTAAACTTTCAGTTGAGAAAATTAATTTTCAACAAAAAAACGGATTTTCAACAAAATAGTTCAATTTTCAACCAAAGTGATGAATTTTCAAATCAAATTATGAATCTTTATCTGGAATAGTTAAATTTTAAACCAAAAAGATAAATTTTCAACTAAAATGATGAATATTTAACTGGAACACTCGAATTTTCAACCAAAAAGACGAATTTTTAAAGAAGATTACATTTTAAATAAAAAGATTAATTTTTTACCCAAAAATACAATTTTTCAACCAAATACATTAACTTTTAAAGAAAGGTTTGAAGTTTTAATAAAAGGAGACAAATTTTCAACCAAATAGTTAAATTTTGAACTGAAAAAATAATAATTTTCAATCGAAAATGGAATAGTAACATTTTTAGTTTAAAAAATTATTTGTAAACCAAACATAAGAGTTTTCAACTAAAACAATGAATCTTTAACTGAAATAGTTCAATGTTCAAACCAAAAAATTTAGTAGTAGTAGTAAAAAAAGATAAATTGTCAACCAAAACTTTAAGAATTAAATTTCAAGTTAAAAAAATTAATGTTTAACCAAACAGATGAATTTTCACCAACAGCTATGGAATTTTCAATTGGAATAAGTTAAATTTTCAGTTAAAAAAATTAGTTTCAACAAAAAAAAACTAACTTTTAACAACAACAAAAACTAACTTTCAAAATAATAGTTACATTTTCAAACGAAGTGATGAATTTTCAAATAAAATTGTAAATATTTAACTGCAATAGTTGAATTTCAAACCAGAAAGATGAATTTTTAACTGAAATGATGAATCATTAACTAGAATAATTGAATTTTAGACCAAAAAGATTAATTTTCAACCAAGAAGATTAATTTCTACCAAAAAAGACGAATTTTCAACTAACAAAGATAATTTTTCAACCAAAAATTGAATAATCAAATTTTTAGTCAAAAATGAATGTTGAACCAAAGACATGAATTTTGAACTAAAATTATGAAATATTCAACTGAATTAATAGTTAAATTTTCAGTTGAAAAAAAAAAAATAATTTTCAACCAAAAAAAATCCAAAGAAAAAACAAATTTTCAATCAAACAGCTCATTTTTCAACCAAAGAAATGAATTTTTAATCAAAACGATGGATTTTCAACTAAAAACAAAAATTAATTTTTAACAAAAGAGCTCAACTTTCAACCAAATAATTTTATTTCAAACCTAAAAGATGAATTTTCAACTAAAATAATAAATATTTGACTGGAATACTTGAATTTTTAACCGAAAAGAAGAATTTTTAAACAAGAAGATTAACTTTCAAAGAAAAATAAGATAATTTTTTACCAACAAAAAAATCGATTTTTTAACAAAATACATGAATTTTCATCGGAATAGTTAAATTTTCAATTAAAAAGACAAATTTTTATCCAAATTGTGGAATTCCGAACTTGAAAATTTTAATTTTCAACTCAGAATGGAACAGTTAAATTTTCGTTTAAAGAAATTAATTTTCAACCAAACTGGTAAATTTTCAAATAAAATGATGAATCTTCAACTGAAATGATGAATCTTTAACTGGAATAGTTTAATTTTATGCCAAAAAGATGAATTGTCAACCATAAAGTTTAATTGTCTACAAAAATAGATGAATTTTCCACAAAGTACATACATTTTCAAACAAATAGTTTAATTATTAAATGAAAAATATCAATTTTCAACCAAATAGTTGAATTTTCGTCAAAAAAAGATAAAATAATTTTTAACAAAAGTTTAACTTTTAACCCAGTAGTTGAATTTCTAACTAAAAAAAGATGAATTCGCAACGAACAATGTAAAAAAAAAATTTCTATTATAATTCAGAAATATTTCTTCTCTGAAATTCTACTTCTACTCTGAAAACTGCTTGAAGTACTTTTATTACCTAAAATTCAGAAGAGGGAACTTTCAAATTGTGACGAATTCTGACTTGAAAGAGGGATTTTTAAAAATTCCTTTTTTCTCAATCCGAATTATAATTCCTTTAAAAAATTCCCACTCCATGTAAAACATTCCCTGTTCCAAGTGAAATTATATTTCTTGAATTTTGTTATGATCAGAAGTAAATTCCCGGTTTTTAAATTAAATTCCCGGTCATTTCCCAGGTTTTTCCGGGTCAATAAAATTCCAGGTCATTTCCCGGTCTTTCCCGGTTTCCCGGTCAAGTCGCCACCCTGATTACGGAATTTCTTTATCTGGAAAACGAAAAAAAGGGGGGGGGTTCCCAAAAAATCAAAAGTCGAATTTTTACAGGTATAAATTTGGAAAATAAATATAAATTGTATAGAAATTTTACCTGGCAGTTACGTGAGCAAGGACGGTGCATTCTGGTCCACAAGATGATTTCAGATCCAGAAACATTCGTTCCGTCTCTTCGAAAATTGGAAACTGCAACACCGCAGTATCATTTTTCTCACTGAGATGAATCGAAATACTTTTTTTTCTGTCGACAAAGGCCAGTAAAGTATCGGCAAACTCGATTGATAAATCGGCATCAAGTATTGTGTCGCAAGATACACCAATTCCTAAAATAAAATCAATAAAATTAATAGAAAACTCAATTTTTCCCATAAGAAATGTGTTTCCATAAGGAATTTAATGGGTAAAATTTTGGTTGGATCAGACAATATCTTCTGTTCGCTCTTTGAATTTGAAAACTATTTTTTGTTCAATTTAGAATTTTTTGAACATGTGCAAAAAACATGTTCTTTTGGATTGAGTTAAATGCACACTTTTTTTGGGAAAGTTGAATATGTCGAAGCTGAAATATTTTCAGCTTGAATCGGAACTTTTTTTTTAGTTTTTTTTTTACAAATTTTGTGTTTTGAGATTTTTTGCGAATTTCGAACGCTTTATATACTACAATAAAATTTTTTTCAATGAAAGAAAAATAGTAGCATGTATGTTTCATTCAAGGTGAATAAATTTAATGTTCGACATAGTCAACTTTTTTCAAGAAAGTGTGCAATACAAAAAAACATATTCTGTGAAAATTTTCAATAAATTCTAAATTACCTAAGCAACAAATTTTTGTTTAAATTTATATTTTTTACTTCTGTTCACTACTAAAAATAGCAAGATTTCAATGATTTCAAAACATTTCAAAAGATTTTAAAGACTTCAAGGATTTCACGGAGATTTGGAAAATTTTCAAACGCTTTCAATCATTTAAAAAAAATCTCAAAGATTTCAAAAGAATTCATAAAAATTTTAGAGATTGCGCAAAGATTTTAAATATTTCAGAAAGATTTCAAAGATTACAGAAAGATTTTAATTATTTCACAAAGATTTCACAAAAATCTCAAAGTTTACAGAAAGATTTCAAAAGTATTCACAAAGATTTCGCATAGATTTTAGAAAGATTTTACAAAAATCTCAAAGTTTACACAAAGGATTCAAAAGAATTCACAAAGATTTCATAAAAATGTACAAGATTTCAATGATTTCAAAATATTTCACCAAGATTTCGAAGAATTCAAAGATTTCACAGATATTAAAATTTGTATACTTCTTTCGCTCCTTGAATTTGAAGAAAAAATTTCGTTTAATTTATAATTTTTTGAAAATGTGCACAAAATATGTTCTTTTGGATTAAGTTAAAAGCACACTTTTTTTGGAAAAGTTAAATAAAAAACATGCTATTATTTTGCTTTAGTGACAAAAAATGTTTTTCGCTTTTTTTAAATTTAAGAGTTTTGGCATTTAAAATTTTTTTTGCGAATTTCGTACGCTTTATTACGACAAAATTTTGTTCCATAAAACAAAATAATAGCATGTTTCTTTGATTCAAGCTGAATAAATTTAAAGTTCGACATATTCAACTTTTTCTAAAAAAAGTGTGCAATCCATAAAAACAGTTTTTTTTTAATTTATAATTTTTTATTTCTGTTCACTAGCAAAAACTATACATACAAAAAATTTGTTATAATGTTTTAACTGAAATGATTTTTTTTTTAATTTGCAATATAAAAAAAAAATCAAATATGCTGTCTTAAATGTGGGGGAAGGGGGTAAAAAACATTTCATACATAAGATATTTTGTTGACAATTTAACAATTTTGTTAAAAAGTAATCCTATTTGGTTTAAAGTTCAACTGTTTTGTTGAAAACTCGTCTTCTTGGTTTAAAAATTTGACCGAAATTATTTTTCTTTCTTGACTAAAAAATGAGGTTTGATTTAAAATTTAACTATTTTGTTGACATTCGTCTTTTGGGTTTGAAAATCAATTTCTTTTTGTACAAAATTTAATCTTTTTTGGTTAAAACTGCAACTGTTTTGTTGAAAATGTATCTGTTTTGTAGAAATTTGAACTAGTAAATTGAAAATTCATTTCTCCGATTGAAAAGTCAACTATTTTGTTGGAAATTTAATTCTTTGGTTGAAAAATCAATTATTTTGTTGAAAATTTATTTCGTTTTTGGTTGAAAATTTATCATTTTCAGTTGAAAAGTTATCATTTTCAGTTGAAAATTCATGTATTTTGTTAAAAACTCGTCTTTCTTGGTAGAAAATTAATCTTATTGGTTGGAAATGTAACTATCTTGTTGAAAATTTATGTATTTTGAGGATTCAACTATTTTGTTCAAAATTCATTTGAAATAAAAATATTTTTTGGTTAAATTATCAGCTATTACATTTTCGGTTTAAAACTCATCTTTTTGTGTTGAAAATTCAACTCTCTGGTTAAAAGTTGAACTATTTTCTTAAAACCCATTCTTTTGGCTGAAAATTCATAATTGTTGTTAAAAATGCATCACTTTAGTTCAAAGTTAAAGTATTTTGTTGAAAATTATTTCTTTTTGTTATTACAAATTTGTTTTGTTACAAATTAATTTTCGTAATTTAAAATTGAACAATTTAGTAGAAAATTCAACTATTTGGTCGAAAGTTGAACTACTTTAATTAAAAATCATTTTTTTAGTTGAAGATTCATCATTTTGATTGAAAATTCATCTCTTTGGTTGCAAATTAAACTACTTTGTTGCAAATTGTTTTCTTTTGTTAAAAATTAATTTTTTTAACTGAAAATTTAATAATTTGGTAGAAAATTCAACTATTCGATCGAAAGTTGAACTACTTTATTAAAAACTCATTTATTTGTGTTACAGATTCATCATTTTAGTTGAAAATTCAATTCTATGGTTGAAAATACATTTTTTTAACTGAAAGTTTAATTATTCAATTTTTGGTTATTAATTGATCTTTTATAGTTGAAAATTCAAGTATTTGGTTGAAAATTAAAATATTTGGTTAAAAATTTGTCTTTTTTGTAAAAAATTAATCCTCTTGGTTTAATATTTCACTATTTGGTTGGAAATTTATGTACTTTGTTGAAAATTCGTCTTTTTGGTAGAAAATAAATTTTTTAGGTTTCAAGAATTGGGTTGAAAATTTGTCTTTTTTGGTTAAATTCAACAGTTTTTTATTTAAAATAAAAATATTTTTTGGTTGAATGATCAGTTATTACATTTTCGGTTGAAAACTCATCTTCTTTTTATGTTTAAAATTCAACTCTCTGGTTAAAAGTTGAACTATTTTCTTAAAACCCATTCTTTTGGCTGAAAATTCATAATTGTTAAAAATGCATCACTTCAGTTCAAAATTTAAGTATTTTGTTGCAAAATCATTTAAATTGAACAATTTAGTAGAAAATTCAACTATTTGGTCGAAAGCTGAACTACTTTAATTAAAAATCATTTTTTTAGTTGAAGATTCATCATTTTGATTAAAAATTCATATCTTTGGTTGAAAATTTAATTTTTTTGTTTAAAAATTCGATTTTTTTTTGGTTGAAAATTAATTTTTTAACTGAACATTTTAATATTCCATTTTTAGTTGAAAACTGATTCTTTTTAGTTGAAAATTTAACTACTTGGTAGAAAATTCATGTATTATGTTAAAAATTTGCCTTTTTTATAGAAAATTAATCCTATTGGTTAGAAATTTCACAACTGTGATTGAAAATTCATGTATTTTGTTGAAAATTCTTCTTTTTGGTAGCAAACCAATTTTTGAAGATTCAAGTATTATACTGAAAATACGTCTTTATTGGTTAAATTCAATTATTTTTTATTTCTAATAAAAATCTTTTTTGGTTCTGAAAATGTATCTTTTTAGGTTGAAAATTAATTTTTTTTTTAAATACAAATTTGACCATTTGGTTGAAAATTCAACTTTTTGTTTGAAAATTAAAATATTTTGTTAAAAATTTGTCTTTTTTGTAAAAAATTAATCCTCTTGGTTTACTATTTCACTATTTGGTTGGAAATTTATGTACTTTGTTGAAAATTCGTCTTTTTGGTAAAAAATAAATTTTTTAGGTTTCAAGTATTGGGTTGAAAATTTGTCTTTGTTGTTTAAATTCAACTGTTTTTTATTTAAAATAAAAATATTTTTTTGTTGAATTATCGGTTATTACATTTTCGGTTGAAAACTCATCTTTTTATGTTGAAAATTCAATTCCTTGGTTGAAAGTTGAACTACTTTTTCAAAAAATCACTTTTTGGGTTGAAGGTCTATCATTTTAGTTAAAAATTCATATCTTTGGTTGAAAATTTAACTTTTTTGTTTCAAAATTCGTTTTTTTTTTTGGTTGAAAATTAATTTTTTAACTGAAAATTTAAATATTCCATTTTTAGTTGCAAATTGATCCTTTTTAGTTGAAAATTTAACTACTCTGTAGAAAATTCATGTATTATGTTAAAAATTTGTCTTTTTTATAGAAAATTAATCCTATTTGCTAGAAATTTCACAACTGTGGTTGAAAATTCGTCTTTTTGGTAGAAAATAAATCTTTGAAGATTCAAGTATTGTACTGAAAATACGTCTTTATTGCTTAAATTGAATTACTTTTTATTGTTAATGAAAATCTTTTTTTGTTCTGAAAAAGTATCTTTTTAGGTTCAAAATTAATTTTTTAAAATAAAAAGTTGACCATTTGGTTGAAAATTAAACTTTTTGGTTGAAAATGAACTGGATTGTTAAAAAATTAATATTTTTAACTGAAAATTTAAAAATGTGGTAGAAAATTCTTTCATCTTTTTATTTGATCCTTTTTCGTTAAAAATGCAAGTTTCTAGTTGAAAATGAATCTGTTTCTTTTTCCCCTAGTGGCGAATCTTTAGTGGCGATTTTAAGAAATTAGATTCCCACCTTGTTGGGTAATTTTTCCATTATCGGGATCAGACCAAGAGCGAAAAGCGATCGCATACCAATCACCAGGAGGTGGGGCGTCAATCGTTGCAATATTTTCGTCACCGTTGCTCAAAATTTCCAGACTATAATGACGTCTTCTTTCTTTTAATATTTTTGCCCCTATTTTTGCACCGTCTGGTTGAACGAAAGGTATGCTACCGTATTTTAAAAGGATGGTAACATCCCTTGGAGAACAACTTCCGAGGCCGCTGAGCTTGTCCTCCTTTACGACAAATCTACAAAAATTAAATTAAATTAAACATAGGGAAATTTTAATTTGATATATTATATAACTGACAAGCAGTCGTCTGTTCCTTTTTCTTTCCTAAAATTCAAAATATAAACAATTTAAAAATCTATTATTAAAGAAATTTTTAAATATGAAGTTCCAAATATTTTTGAAACAATAATTAATAATAAATAAGTTTGAATTAGAAACATTTAAAATAAAAAAATATATAATTAATATAATTATATTATTATTATATATTATATTATTATATATTATATATTATTATATAATAAATATAATTGAATTAGAAACGTCCAAATTCAAACTATTTTCAATTAGGTAACATTTTCAAAAAGGGACAATATTTCGAATGCAAGGAAAAGGAACTGAATTTGAAAATTTACTAATTTTAAAACAGAAGCTCTCAAAATTAAATTTAAACAATAATTTTAAAAAATAATTATACTATTTAATTTTTTTAATTATTTCAATTAAAAGAATTATTCATTATTGTATTTGTAATAAATAATATTGATTAAAAACAAGATTATTTAATTTATTTAATTGATATTTTATAACTCGGAAATTTTCTGTTGCGAATGTTATCATTCGGGAAATTTCAAACTGTTCTGGAATTTTAATTTTCGAAAATTTTCCAATTCGGGGTTTTTATATTTTAGCAATTTTATAATTTCGAGAATTTTCTATTTCGAATATTTTCTTTTTTGGGAATTTTATGGGACGATTGAAAAATCCCGAAAAATAAAATTCCTGACACTGTAAAATTCCCGTATTAAAAAATTCCCGAATAATAAAATTCTTGAAGTGGAAATTCCCGAATAATAAAATTCCTGAATTGGAAAATTCCCGACAGTTTATAATATTACTAAATTTGAAAATTCCCGAATTATAAAATTCCCAAATTTAAACCATTCAAATTTTTTTATAAATATTATTTATTTATTAAAAATACAATAATCAAATATTTTTATAACCAAATTATTTTTAATGTTTCTTAAACTATTGTTTGGATTTAAAATAATAATAATTGAAAAAAAATTATCCAGAAATATATTTTTTCAATTGTTGTTAATTTAATTTTAAACAATAATTTTAGAAACTTTAAAAATTAAAAAAAAATTTATAAAATTATTTGATTACTGTATTTTTAATTAATAAATAATAATTTAAAAAAATTTAATTGTTTAAATTCGGGAATTTTCTAGTTCGAATATTTTATAATTCGGCAATTTTCTGCCGGGAATTTTCAAATTCGCTAATATTATAAACTGTCAGAAATTTTATTATTCGGGAATTTTCCAATTTGGTAATATTATAAACTGTTCGGGAATTTTATTATTCGGGAATTTTATCATTTGGAATTTTATAATTCGAGAATTTTATTATTCGGGAATTTTACAGTGTAGGGAATTTTATTTTTCCGGATTTTTCAATCGTCCCAAAGTTTTAAACATTTTAAGAGCAATAATTAATAATTAATAATTTGGAATTGAAAACTTTCTCTCTGCATATGAAACTTAAAAATATATATATATGTTGAATGAACTTGAATAGAAAACCGTCCAATTCGAACTATTTTAGATTAGGTAAAATGTTTCAAAAAGGACAATATTTCGAATGGAACCGAAAGAAATTGAACGTTTAAAACTATAAAGAATTTTAAATTGTATAATTTCTAATTTAAAGCGTTCAAAATTGAAGAATTTTGTTTTATTATACGGGTGTCCCAAAAGTCCCGGGACGGCTGAATATTTCCTCAAGTAAGATATTTTTGACGGAGGTCAAGGTCATTCTTGAAGTAACTTACAACGAGGTATTCAATGGTGACCTTTATTTTGATCTTGACCTTGACCTTCAAGGTAATTTCAAGGTCAAATTGATTTTTTAAAATGGGAACCCTTATTTTTGACCGCGAGAACTGAGAGAGTGGAAAAATTCACATCCACATATGACCTTGACCAATCGAAAATTTTACCTGGGACGGTCATGGCAAGGTGAAAATACGTACAGCAGGATGACTCGACTGGCATGCATTTTTGAAGAAAACGTTCAACGCAAGAGTTGTAGCATTTTCTACTCCCGATCGATTTGTGACCTTGACCTTGACTTTGACCAGGAACTTCACCAGGACATTTTTTTCAAAAATACATGCCAGTCGAGGCATCCTGCTGTACATTGTTTGACCTCGCCATGACCTTCCCAGGTCAAATTTTCGACTGGTCAAGGTCATACCTGGATGTAAAATTTTCCGCTCCCTCAGTTCCCGGGGTCAAAAATAGGGGTTGCCATTTAAAAAAAAAAAACAATTTGACCTTGAAATACCGTGAAGGTCATGGTCCAGATAAAAGTAAAGTTCACCATTGAATTCCTCGTTGAAAGTTACTTCAAGAATGACCTTGAATTCCCTGAAAAATATCTTACGTGAGGAAATATTCAGTCGTTTCTGGACTTTTTTTCAAAATATTACAAATCTGTTAAAAATATAAACAAGTTAAAAATCCATTACTAAATAAATGTTTAAATATGAAGCTTTAAGCGTCTATAAAACAATAAATAATCATTTTGAATTGAAAGTGTTTGAAATTGAAAAAAATTATATATTGAACGAACTTAAATTGAAATCGGTCCAATTCAAACTATTTTAAGTTAGGTAAAATTAAAAAAAAAAAAAAGGACAATAATTCGAATGGAATGAGCAGGAACTGGATTTGTATCGTTTCTAAATAAAAGTATTTAAAATTGAATAATTAGAAATTCAAAAATTTTCAAACAGAAGCCCTAAAAATTTAAATATTTCACGCTAAAATTTTGAAAATCGGATATTTGATATTTGAAAAATCAAAATTGAACAATTTTATATTGAATTGAAGAATCTCGAAATTGAATGATTTCAAAGTAAAATTTCAAAAATAGGACAATTTTAAAACGTTAAAAATTGAGTATTTTCAGATTTCAAATTTGAAAATTATTTGGATCATATAGAATTCAAATGAATTGAAATTGTGTTATTTATAATGTGACGTTGCAGAATTTTTGCAACTCACAAAGTCCCAATTTATTTAATTCTACGATTTTTATAATTATGTTTGGGGATTTTTATAATGATGCCTCGGGAACTGCCGACTGGATTCGAGGAATATTCTAGGCCAGGGCTCACCACTTTCAGCAGGCGCTGACTGCCACAAGTGTATGACTGCCACCAAGTTTTTCTGTCATTTTTTTCTTCGCTTTCCAGGAATCCTGAAACGGGGCGTATTCAGACGAGCGGTTCCCGGTTCCGATTACGGTTACGACTGGAACCGTCGACCAATCAGCGCGCAGCACGATCGGGACCCGGTTCCGGTTGCTCGTTTAGGTTTCTATCTATTTTAAGGGCATGTGACACAGCGAAATACCTATATTGCCGACCTCACTT
>CAKNYM010048447.1:219781-230360 GCA_932195095.1 Andricus curvator
TATAATTTTTATTTTGTCGAATTGTCAACTCACATAACCTCTATTTGTCCTAACTACCAATTATCATAATTTCTATTGTACCGAATTCTCATTTGGCATAATTTTCGTATTTTCGAATTTTTATTCACCATAATCTTTATTCATTCTAATTTTAATTTAATCTAATTTCTGTTTTTCCGAATTTGTATTCGACATAAATGTACTTTTTCCGAACTTCCACATAACCTAATATTCATTTAGAAGAATTTCTATTTGTCATATTTTACATTTATCCGAATTATCATTTGTCATAAATTTCATTTTTCCTAATTTTCATTTATCCTAATGCCTACACTGTAAAAAAATCTTTTGTGATATTTACAATTAGATTGTAATTTCACGAGCAGTGTATTTTAAATTACAATGTATAACCTGGTAAATATACCAATGTCGCTCCGAAATTCACGATCTACTCCAACTTCACCCCATGGAACAGTATGAAATAACTGTCCGATGTAAATTTACTATGTCTGACGATGGAAATTATTTGATCAGCGTGGCACGTAGTCAATTTACGTTAGTGAATAAATTTAAATATGCTTATAAATTAACACTTTTTTTGGTAAAGTTGCAGTATCTAGCATAATTTCACACACGGGTAGTATTGTTACGTCTTGGCATCCTGAGAAATTACAAACAGGACATAAATCGACAACCCATCGACAAACTGACAGAAAGACATGGCGCTTTGGACTTTATCATAAAATTACGTCTCAGAGCCTCTAATATTGCTCTAATAGTGATGAGTTCTATGTGAATAAAAAAAATATGTCTTTTTTATTCAAAACGATACTTGAGAAAAGTAATATGCGCTTTATTTATCCTGATACAGTGTTTGAAAATTTATAACCTCACGAACATAACCTAAAAATTGAAATGTGGTCCTGGCAATTTACGTCCTGCATTTTTTTTTACAAAAGTGTGTAAATTTACATCGTCGCACGTAGGTCAAATAATTTCCATCGTGGTACGATGTAAAATTACACCAACTTTTTTTACAGTGTACGGTCGTTACGGTCACGGCTCGTTGCGGCTCATTGTTCACACCGAAGGGTCTCATTTTTTCTACTTGAATTCACAATACATTTCATTTTTTCATTTCAAACTATAATTTACCGTGAAGGATTGGGGACGAGTCGAAGGACAAGTTCGACGAAAATTTATGAGGGCCTGTTTGACGTAGTCTCGTGACTGCCATTGGCAGTCTTTGCAGTCAATGGCTGCCTTCTGGAGAGCCCTGTTCTAGGCTATTCAAAAAATTCCAAATTCGACTTCTTCACTTCTTTTGAGAAGTCTTTATTCTTAATTCCCCAGGACCCCTGCATGACTAGTGGGAGGCAAGAGCTCGTTAGCACAGGCTCGCGTTATTACTATTGAGACTACTGGTACCAGAGGAGATCTTTTGCAGACGTCAGGATGAATTTGGAATTATCCATCAATTAAAATACTGTTGGTTGGTCAATTTGTTAAATATGGAGGGTGGAATGAACTACTTGGATAGCTAGCGCCCAAAGTAGCCAGCACTGAGGTCCTATCCGACACAATGTCCGCCGTCGCACCAACTCCACCAATCAGTGTTCGAGCTACGAGGAGGAGAAGGCGACGAGAGGAATGAGCCGAGAGTCGTTACCTTTCCGTTGGTGTTCCCGTGACGACAAGTCGTAGTTATCGTTTTTATTCGGAGTTTTTGTTGAATCAGCAATTGGTAAATTGGCCTTTGGTAAGACTCAATGTAATAACAATATTCAGTCAAGGAAACTGGTTCGACACGTGGCCGTCCTTTTGCTGCTGTAGAATTTAGGCTTTGTTATTCTTGATTGATTTTGCGATTTTTTTAATCGAATTTTTTATGGAATGATTTTGTGATTTATTATTGCTGTTGTTAAATTTTCTTGATTGAATTCGTGATTTTCTATTGATGATATATTCTTACTGATTGATGATCTGATTTTGTGCCTATTGTGTATTTCTTGATCAATTTGCGATTAATGTTGTTCTTATATTGATTTTGAGGTTACCTTTCTGAATGTTAAATTACGGCCATGCCTTGAATTTGGATTATCCCTTTTGATAACCCCTTTGCATTACCCTTTCTTGATTATATGACTCTTGAGATGTGACCACACCCAATAATTATAGACCTACCCGAAATTGTGACTACCCTCTTTTTGAAAAATTGTGGCTACCTCATTGTTTGCTCTTTTTGGTTACCCCCTTTTTGATTTTGATTACAACCACCCCGATAACGATGACCCGATTATAAGTTGTGATTACCCCTTTGGATTACCCTTTTCTTTTCTTTAACTTTGACCATCCCCGTTAAATACGATCACCCCCTAAAATTTCGTTTACTCTTTTTGGTTACCCCTTTCTGAATTAACCTTTTGATGTTAATTGCGAATATCTCCGTTAAAAATGGCCAAGCCCTATAATTTGGTTATCCCCTTTTTGCAGTAAAATCTGATTACCCCCTATGTTGATTACCCTATCGATTTTTGAGTTGAGACTTAACTTATGACTACCCCCTCAGTTGTGACCCATTTTGGTTTCCCCCTCGATTGTTCCTGTTTAGTTTAGTTTTTGTTGTAGATATGTTTCGATTTTGATTACCCTCTTTTTACGAACTTGATTATACCCCTATGATTATGATTAGGACCGTGAGATTCGGTAACCTCAGAAATAAGTAGATGTGTACTTGAAGGTTATGTCAGGACATTTAGGTAGATGGATTGATTTAGAGAAGCACCTTGGAGTAAACCAACGAAAGGGCCTAATCTCTTAAAGATTAGTTAGGTTAGGATAGAAATAGGTAATTTTTCAGTTTTGAAGCTGGGAACTTTTCTGAATAAGATTTTGTGACATAGGGTAGAATTGTCATGTTAACCAATTGAATAGATAATAATATATGCTACCAGGAATATCCATGGTTATCGAAATCTAATAAACTAATTGTCATTTATCATATTGAATATTGACTGTTTTCCTTTTTTTGGATTTATGGATTTCTTTTCTTTTACCATTGATCACCCCCTATACCATTATCCAGATTTCTGGAGCTGGGCTAGCAATTTTTAATCCGGTATACTGCGCCTTACTTATATTTATTTAGATTTGGGGTTGAGTTTTGGAGTATTTTTGCGGTTACTGAGTTCTTTTGTAGATTTTTTTGCGTATTGAGTTTTGAGGTTTTGCTTTTTTTAAGTGGCTACGTAAAGTCTGGCGCCGGACATACTGAATTAAGAGTTTTTTAAATATTAAGATCCAGTAGGCGCACTACCGAAGGTAGGTGTTAGCTATTATTTTATTAAATCAAAGTAACATTCTTACAATGGCGCCCAACGTGGGGCAGGCGTAAAGTTTTGATAAAAGATCCCTTTAGAAAATTTGTTTTTGAAAAGCAATTTTTTCAGAAATTTTTAGTATTATTAATCTGGAAATTAGTATGAGTTCCTGGTGGCTGAATATTGATTAGAATAGTTAGCTAGATTTAGAGTAGGAGCCTAGAAAGTTGGAAAATATTTAGTTTAAAAATATTTTTCCGCAATCCCATATAAATTTGATCTGAGAATCAAATTAAATAATTCCCTAAGGCCTTCTACATTATCTTTCTGGCCCGAAAAATGATATAAGAACGAATTTGATTTAATTTTCCCTTTTGATATTGGCCAGGGTAGTAGGGGAGACGTTGAGGCTCAAGATTTTCCTTCAAGCTCGAAAAATGACGATTCCAACATAAGACAACACCCCTTATGATTCTATTCCTTTTACTGACCAACACCCCCTGCATTTTCCCGAATACCATTCTCCGTGTCCAAATCATCATGCTAGCGCCAGTGACCAAAATACTCCCTTAGATTCATCCATTATAGTGAATTCCGATCCAAAAGATACTAACCCCTTTAAAAGTGATATAAAGAAATCTAACCCTTTTGATGATAATTATTCCACTCCATCCATGATCCCAGAGAGTGAAGATTGCCTTAACAAGACCCCACTAGTCCTGTGTTCAATCTTTCTGAATTGCCCTATTATCCAACCCCACTATAAAAACCTGAGCCTTTGATGTACGTTACTCAGAATCTTAGGGACCTCAATAAAGGCACTGGTACACGGAGGTGCGACTAAATCTTTTATAGGCCAAGACTTCCTTGAGATTTTTGGTATTCAAATAGATTTTGCGGATAGAACGTGGTGGTATAAAAATGGACCATATAGAATATTTAATTTTAATATAGAACAATTGATGGGAGATAGATTTTATGGACTTAGCGAATTAACAAGTAGTCAAGCCGATATATTAAAGGAATTCCTGAAGAAGGAAATACCAGAGGAAACCGTTAAGTCTGGGTTGACAAATTTAACCGAACATATAATCGATGTAGGAGGTCACCCCCCCCCCCACCCCCTATCACGCTCAGGCCAACCCACCCCGTCAAACGGGTTAATAGAGTATTAAAGACAATGATGATATCATATATCGACAAAGACCACCGAGCGTGGGATGAATATCTCTCCGAATTCCGATTCGCTTACAACACCGCATACCATACGACCCTCCAAACTACCCCTGCATTTCCTAATTTTGATAGAGACCCTAAACCCTTTCGCTTAAAATACAGGAAGAAGGAAACCTTGAGATAGATCCACAGGCCCGAAAGTTATGGAACGAGCGAATGAAAAAGTTACTAGCCATGAAAGATTGGTTAATTGAAAATCTAGATACAGTTTTCCAGAGGCAGACCTGATATTACAACTTGGGTCGCCGGGAATTCCGACTTTCCCGAGGTGATTTATTCTTAACGCGTTGTAGGAATTTGTCTTAAAAAATAGAACAAGCCGCGATGTTAAACCCCAAATTCTTAGGACCCTATCGAATCATCAAAGTCATATCCCCTTTCTTTTTACAAAATTTCGGATTTGTCCAATGAATTAATTGGAAAGCTTCACATTCAAGACCTCAAACCCTATATAACATCTGATGAAGTTTTTTGTTCTTACACCTAGGTGCGATCCCGACCAAAGATCCCTTTTGACTCTAGGACTATAGAAGGTATGGACCCGAAGGATGAGCTAATTGAGGACCAAAGAGATAGCCTCATCCTAGCGCAGGAAAGAATTGCCAAATTAGAACGGAGATTAGAGAGGTATAGGGAGGCGAATTTAAGGCTTAACCGAGAAAATGAACAATACGAGGTAACTCTACAAATGTACATCGATCGAGAAAGAGACCGAAATCGAATAAAATGCGAGTGGACGGAGGAAGACCAGGCTATGAGCCAGAGTAATCCGAGTTGGCGGTATATTAAGCCTTATTTTATTGTCCAGCAGGACCACGTGGGGACACAGTGTGAATTAGTGAATGAAGAAAAAGGAGACAACAGCATTGAGATGAAAAAGGACGCCGGAGTTCAGTGTGAAATTTTGACCACCCCCCTTAGAACCTCACGTGCCGCCCCTATGAAACCTTCCTCATCTATTAACTCATCAAGACACTTCCAAGACCATACCACTCCGACCTTAGCCCCCAGAACCAACATACTACCCCAACTTATGTTTCTACCTCTGCTCAATTCCCCAACCACAGTTACTGCCAACAGTGAGGAAGTCTCTGCCCAAGGTCCACTACCTAGGCGAGAAAGAAATCTGCACGACAGACCTAGAGCTGAGCCGTATAAGAACCCTAACCGGCAACCCAACTATATGCGGACCAGGACACCGGAAAGGAATCCAACTGGACCATCGTCTTCGGGTACCTCTGGTATCGACCTACCGCGCCCACGGAGCCATATCCCCTCGCTCTTCGATCTGAAGCTGAAAACACCAGAAGGACTACGCTCTGAAACCCTCAACTGGTTGAAGGAAGACGCCAGGGCAGGATGCTGGAATTGTGGAAGTACAGGCCACTATTACAAAGATTGCATGGAGGAAAAAAAAGCAGTCTTCTGCTACGGCTGCGGTGAACCTAGAATGCGGATTACCAGCTGTCCCTATTGTAGGAAGGGCGACTAGTCGATCCTTACCCTCCGTTTGACCCCAAAAACTCCCTGAACTTCGAACCTTCATCCTTGATAAACCCTTTGACCCTGTACTTTTGAACCCTTATACTCGATAAAACCTTCGATCCTGCACTTTTGAACCCTTATCACCAATAAACCCTTCCACCCTATAAGTTCATACCCTTACCCCCAATAGACCCTTTCGAGACAATTCTTGCATACCCCCATCCCCAATAAACCCTTCGACCTCTAAATTCCCAGAATTTTAAATTCTTATCCCCAGTACGCCCATCGATCCCAATCTCTTAAAAGCTTTGCCCCTTGTAAGCTTTTAAAATTCTACCGTTTACGACCCTGATTAAATCCCACTGAACTCCCTTTAGACCCAATTATCCATGACCTTCGAATTAAATCTTTTGACCCAAGCTTCAACCCAAAGATACTTTGGTTATTGATTTTCATTAAAAAACAAATTTTAGTTCATGTACCTTTTTTTTGTTTAAGTAGCGTGACTCATTATTGTTTATTTTTTTTTGAGAATAAGTGATTTATTTCGTTGATTAATTTTGTAGCTTTGGTTTAAGAATTTTGAATAAGCAAAGACTGATAGTTTTAATTCAAATCCTTTTAGAGTCTCATTTTACAATACCCCCATTAGAGATTAAATTTAGTATTTAGTTAGTATTTAGTTAAGGTCCAGTCATGGAGCTCCGTGCAAGTAAAGTATTGCCCATTATTTAATTTTATGATTTTTATAATTATGTTTGAGAATTTTTATAATCATGCCTCGGAAACTGCACGGTACTCCACGACTAGGGACTTGGGCACCTGGAACTACAGAGTACGTCACACCTCGGAAAAGACTTTTGTTGACATGCGGACTGGATACGAGGAATATTCTAGACCATTCCAAAAATTCCAAATTCGACTTCTTCACCTGGCGTGGAACTCTACAATGCTTCTTTTGAGAAGATTTTATTCTTAATTCCCCAGCATGACTAGTAGAAGCTCTTTAGCCCAGGCCCAAATTATTACTATTGGGACTACTGGTACCAGAGGAGATCTTTTACAGATGGCAGGATGAATTTGGGCTCCAGGCTGTCGCCAATAGATCTTACCAGAGAGTAAGGAGAATAATTACCCACCAATTAAGATACTTTTGGTTGGTCAATTTGTTAAATATGGAGGATGGAATGAACTACTTGGATTGCTAGCACCCAAAGTAGCCAGCACTAAGGTCCTATCCGACACAATGTCCGCCGTCGCACCAACTCCATCAATCAGCGTTCGAGCGACGAGAGGGAGAAGGCGAAGCGAGGAACGAGCCGCGAGTCGTTCTCTCTTCCGTTGGTGTTCCCAAGGCGGCAAGTCGTAGTTATTGTTTTTATTCGGAGTTTTTATTGAATCGGCAATCAGAGGACCGTTATGGCCGGAAATTCATCCATTATTACTATTAATTGTTGGCTGATTCTAAACTGGATTGATGGACCGTTATCGTCAGAAATTTGGCTGTTTTTTGGTAAGACTCAATGTAAAAACTAGATTCAGTCAGGAAAACTGGTTCGACACGTGGCCGTCCTTTTGCTGCTGTAGAATTTTGGCTTTGTAGTAAATTTTAATAAATTGTGACTATCTCGCTATTTGCTCCTTTTAGTTACCCCCTTTGTTAAGATACCCTATTTTGATTTTAATTACGACCACTCCGATAACGATGACCCGATTATAATTTGTGATTACCCCTTTGGATCACCCTTTTCTTTCCTTTAACTGTGATCATCTTCGTTAAATATGACCACCGCCTAGAATTTTGGTTACCCCTTTCTGAATTATGCTTTTGATGTTAATTGCGAATATCTCCGTTAACCATGACCAAGCCCTATAATTTGGTTATACCCTTTTTGTAGTAAAGTCTGATTATTTTGTTTCCCCCCTTGATTGTTCCTGTTTAGTATAGTTTTTATTATAGATATGTTTCGATTTTGATTATCCCCTTTTTACGAATATGATGATACCCCTATGATTATGATTTGGACCGTGAGATTAGGTAAACTCATAAATTAGTAGATATGTACTAAAAGGTGATCTCAGGACATTTAAGTAGATGAATTGATTTAGAGAAGCATCCTGGAGTAAACCAACGGAAGGGCTTAATCTCTTAAAGATTAGTTAGGTTAGGATAGAGAATTAGTTGTAGGTAATTTTTCAGTTTTGAAGATGTAAACTTTTTTGAATAAGATTTCGTGACATAGGGTAGAATTGACATGTTAACCAATTGAATAGATAATAATATATGCTACCAGGAATATCCATGTTTACTAAAGCTAATAAACTAATTGTCATTTATTATATTGCATATTGACCGTTTTCTTTTTTTTTATTTAGGGATTTCTTTTCTTTTACCATCGACCACCCCCTCTGCCATTATCCAGATTTCAGGGGCTAGACTAGCAATGCTTAATCCGGTATACTGCGCCTTACTTATATTTAGATTTGGGTTTGAGTTTTAGAGTATTTTTGCGGTTATTGAGTTTTTTGTAAATTCTTTTGCGTATTGAGTTTTGAAGGTTTTGAGTGGCTACGTAAAGCCTGGCGCCCGACATACTGAATTAAGAGTTCTTTTTGAGTATTTAGATCCAGTAGATGCAGAGTACCGAAGGTAGGTGTTAGCTATTATTTTATTTAATAAGAGTAACATTCTTACAATAATTAAACGTTCAAAACTGAATAATTTAAAATTGAAAACATTTGAATCTAAATAATTTTCAATTCGAAGAGATTAAAATTTGACCATTGGAAACTAAAAGTTAAATTGAATGTTTAAAATTACCGTCATTTTCACAATATTCGTCACAATATTTGTCGCCAAAAACTGTGATATTACAACTTTTTTGTACTCAACTCCCTTATAATTTTAATTATTTCAAGTAAAAAATCACTTGAAAATAAACAATTTTCAAATTCTTAATTATATTTGTCAAAATTTAACCACTTCAATTTTAATCGTGAAATTAAAACTCATGAAAGTGTCACGTCCCGCGACTTTTATAATGATCATTATTATTTATAACAAATGAAGATCAATTGTAAAGACCAGATTTAAAAGGAGCAACGTAGTAGTCCAAAGAGGAGGGTACGCATCAATTTTCGCCGAACTAACACAACAAACAGACGCTCCCTATCAATCAACCAACAAGATAACAATGAAAACTGACGTTTCTATCATGCATTTCCATGTACTCATACATGGTAGCTGTAGGAGGGCTTCCAAAACAAACAAACAGGAAGATGGATTCTTCGAATCTACACCTACGCATTATTACGCTTTTTCTAAACATGGGAGTATTCACAATCGCCATATGCTGATCAGATGTTTTAACTCACTCAAATTAACACTACATCTAGATCTCCTTGCCCTCGACATCTCAGAAGGGATACTATGCATTTTGACAACTGCGTCATTCTCTATAAATATGAATATAACATGATCTCTAATTACTAATTGGTTATTATACTTTACATACATTTACCACTAAATCTATCGATACTTAAAAAGGGATACCATGCTTTTTAAAAAACTGCGTCATTCTCCAAATATGGGCACGTCTAAAATCCTCAATTGTAATTGGACATTTAGACTTTTCCCATTCTTTCGGATGGCCGATAGTGGACGCTATTGGAACCTAGGCCTACCCCTACTTTAATATCACTCGCCCACATGTAAATCCTGAAGAAGGGAAACGGACATAAATACTGCCGATTATGAAGGAGAAATCAGTTTAAATTTAGAACTCATCTTCAGTTAACAACCAGTTTAGAGATTTACCACTACCAGCAGAAGTTTAAGTTTAGAAACCATCTTCAGTTGCCGTAAGCAGCAGAATTAGAACAATAGGAAGATTATGCATAGCGTTTCGTAGGATACGGTAAACGCTAAATAATACGCTAACGAACGTCGGATAGCGAAAAATGGTAACGCTAATCTCGCAGAGCATGCGCAGAAACGTCAACACGTGACTTTAGCATTTACCGTGAGCTACGGAACGCTCTGCGAAATATCCCTAATAGAAGAACCATCAAACCTCTAAACATCGGACCAAGAAAGTCGGCCCGTCAACCCTCTACCAGAAGTTTCCAGTATTTCTTAAATCTTTGAAATTTAGTATCTGTGCTAAAGCTTTAAAATTGATGCTGTATCAACAATCAAAAGGACACCTGTCACAAACAGAAGGACGAACACAGGCCAGAAGGATTGACCTGGTCACCTCAGCCTAGGGCAGGGCTCACCACTTTCAGCAGGTGTTGGCTGCCACGAAGATTTTCGGTCATTTTTTTCTTCAGTTTCCAGGAATCCTAAAAAGGGTTACGGTCGTTACGGTCACGGCTCGATGTGGCTCATTGTTCACACCGAAGGGTTTGTTTTTTTTCTACTTGAATTCACAATACATTTCATTTTTTTCATTTCAAACTGTAATTTACCGTGAAGGATTAGGGACAAGTCGAAGGACAAGTTCGACGAAAATTTATGAGGGGCTGTTTGACCTAGT
>CAKNYM010048447.1:230370-264193 GCA_932195095.1 Andricus curvator
AAGCTGTATTAACAATCAAAAGGACACCTGTCACAAACAGAAGGACGTACACAGGCCAGAAGGATTGACCTGGTTACCTCAGCCTTCGGACCAATATTCTTGTCATCATTCGCCAACTGCAGGCTCCCGGTCAAGGTCTCGGGATCTGATAGCCGATGCACATTCCGGCCCAGCGAATGAGAGACTTATCACATAATTATCTGCAGTTTTCCTCTCCACTGGCCAAGCGTCCAGGCAAATGCAAATAATAATACTTTTTTGCTAATTAGTCATCATTATTCAAGGTGGACTAAATCAAACAAGGAGACTTAATTCGAAGCTTGCCCTGGCGAAAGTTTCGGATAGGAATTCATTCCTAACCAATCCAAAGTCATCCGAATCATTCCGCAATCTGTATCCGAACCAATCTGAGTTAATCCAAATCAATCCGAAATAAGTTCTACATTTCGTTTGATCGAAATCGGTTAAAAATTAATCCGACTCAATCCGATTCAATCTGAACTTCCAATCCGAAACAAATTTTCTATCCGAATGAATCCGAAATCGGATTGACCAAACCCGATTTTCAATCCGAATGAATCCAATTCAATCCGAACTCGGATTTAAAATCGGTTTAGGTCAATCCAAGTTCAGATTGATTCGGATTCAATTGGATTGAATATTTGATTCGGATTGGTTAGGTTTGGAAGTTCGGATTGAACCGGATTGAGTCTGATTAATTTTTAAGCGACTTGGATCGAACGAAATTTAGAACTTTTTTCGGATTGGTTCAGATTGATTCAGGTTGGTTCGGATACAGATTCCGGAATAATTCGGAACGAATTCCTATCCGATACTTTCGCCAGGGTGGTCAAGAAGAGTATCCAGCCGTGCTATTTTGTTTCATAACTGATCATTCAACTGAAACTCGTTTTTTAAAATTAGATTCTAAAACGAGGAACCATCTTTTAATAAAATAAAATATAAGGTAAATTATATCTCTTGAGATGAGGTGTAACAAGAGGTAAAAATTGAAAACTCAGTGCTGTAAAATTGTAACCATTCAAAATTCAAGAAATTATTCAATTACTGAGGTATCAAGGTCAGGTAGTTTAATTTGTATATATTTTTACTTTAAACAACACAAGTTTTAACTTTTTAATTTCAAATCTTTGAATTTTTAACACTTCCTTTAGAATTACTATTCATTCTTGAAATTTTCCAATCAAATATTTTTCAATTTGAAATGATTTACGGTAAACGTCCTAGTAATCGTAATCTTTGTCCCAGTAATCGTGACGCCAATTTTCATGCTTTTCATGTAATTTGAATTAATTGAAATTCCATTTGACATTAAAACATGCTAAAAATAAGTGAATTCTATCATTAAATATTACTTTTAACATATTTTTTAACAATATATTCCAATTATAACCAAGTTTCACGAGTATTGGGACTGTCGCGATTACTGGGGCATTTTTACCTTATTTTTTTGAAAATTCAACTAAAAATTGGACAATTTTAAGATATTACATTGAGAAAAAAAAGATTGCCATATATGGTTCCATTGTTTGAAATTACACAATTTCAAGCTTTCCATTCGAAATTTTCCAAACATTTTCAAATAAAAAATAATTCAATTTTCAACGCCAGCTTCTAAAATCTTAGTTTGAAGGCTTGAATTTGAGAAATTATTGCCCTAAGCTTTTACTGTTTTGAATTCCTTCTGGAGGCATTTAATTCAAAAAATTTTCGTTACAAATTCCTTAAACAGAAAATTGTGCAACTATCAACCCTTTCAATTTAGTATTCTACGTTTTCGAAGAATTAAAAAACCAGAGAATTCTCTACGTTTAAAATTGAAACCAAAAAATTTACAATATTTTAATCCAAAATTATTAAATTTAGAATTGAATATTAAGGCTTTTAATAGGAAATTTTGCGATTTTAAAAGATTTATTAGTGAAATTGTCCTGAAATTTATAATTGAAACTACAAAATTGCGTTATTTGAAATTCGAAACCTCCCAAAATTAAGAAATTTCAAACCAAAGATTTTAGAATTTATGCTTTCGAAGCAAAAAAAAAAGCTTTAGTTTCAAGGTCTTAAAGAACTAAACTAAAAATTTAATTAAAATTATAGAAATTTTAAAGATGATAAATATATTTTAATAAGTATAATATCATGTATCAAATGACATTCAAAGTGATAGGGTAAATTTTACTAAACTAAAAAATGATACTTCTGTACAAAAAAATGGCTGTTACTTTCACTATAAAAATGGAAGAATTTAACATTTTTTGGACCTTTAAAGTTCAATAATTCCAAAAATGTTTAAAATCAAATGTTTTCTTATTGGAAACTTTTAAAATTAATGAATTCAAACTTGAAGCATTAAAAATTAAACAATTCCAAACTTCGTTTAAAAATGGAAGAATTCTTAAATTAAATTAAGTTTTTTAATCTTAAATTATATTAAATTTTCTTATACTAAATAAATCAATTTTTTATATTGAATTGTAAATTATATTAAAAACTGACTGGAATAAATTAATTAATTAATGGTGGATTATTATAAATTATTAAGTAAAAGAAAATTGTAATTCTTACTTGAATGTTGCTGAAGCGACATTTTCGGGGACTGTGAAGTGTAAAATTGAAATGTGCCGATATGCGTAAAAATCTGTGAGGACATTTGCAGGTCGTTGAATGATTTTTATCGGCTCTCCACAAAATATTTGATGAATCAAAAGACCCCATAGTAAGAGGACTAGCTCTCCTTTTTGCATATTATCGCCACCAAGGGGCGATACATAACAGGATATTTATTTCCGGAATCTAGAAATATAAAAAATTGTATTATGAATTTATAATTAGTGAGGGGAACAACAAAACTTTAAAAATAATATAAGTTCTTGCGAAAAACTCCTTTTTATTCCGAGCAAAGAATTTAAAAAATATGTTCTTCGAACTAAAAATACTTCAATTTAGACACTTTTAGAATTTCCAATTTTCCAATTTTTTTAAAATTATTCTCATAAAATATTAAACGTACTGTATATTTTCAATTTTTATTATCAAACACTGCCTAATTACATTTTTTTAATTTACAAGTTTTATTTAAAAATATTTAAGATTCAGATTTGTTCAAATTAAATGATTAAAATCTTCTCTGTTACTAAAAAAAAAGAGTTTTTTAATTTCAAATTTGAGGTTTCATTTGTATCCTATTTTTAAATGTTTACGATTTTACAATTTTTTCCATGGAAATTTTTCTAACTCTAAATTAATTTTCAGATTGTTGATGTGATATATTCCTTTTTTGTTAATTGTCCAATTATTTTGTATTTTAAAGGATTTTAAAATAGAAAAAATTTGAAAAGGGTTTAAAATTCGAAAAACTTGAGCGCTACATTTCAATTTTTTCATTCTTAATGTCGTCAAAGTTATTTTTGTTTAGGATTTTACCATTTTTTTCTATGAAAATTTGTCAAATTCTGAATTAATTTTCAGATTGTTGATTTGTTATATTTCCATTTTTTTTAATTGTTCAATTATGAACTTTTGCAATTAAAAGTTGTTGCATGTTTAAGGTTTCCGAATGATTTGTCAATTTTCTATTTTAAAGGATTTTAAAATAGCAAAAATTTTTAAAAGAATTTTTATTTCCAAAAATTTTCTTAAAATTTTGAATATTTCATTGTTAAAGTCGGCATAGTTGTTAAATTTCAAACACGTAATTTTGCAAAATTTCCATCTTGAATACTTCATTATTTTAATCCATTTTTTATATTGAACAATTATAGATGTTTCAAATGCAATGATTGGTTTTAAAAAATCCAATTAGTAAATTTGTTATTTTTACATTTATTATTTTTAAATATTGTTGAAAATTCTATTATGAAATAATAATTGAAATTCGTTTTCAATTCTGATCATTTCACACTTAATATTGTATTTAGAATCTTTTTTGTTTCAAATTATCTAACTTTAACATTCTAACCTATGTTATGCATTAATTCCATCGTTTTAATTAAGCAATTTCAAAAAGTGTCATTAAAAAATTATTTTTTTTTATTCAACTGAAATCTGAAAAACTTAAATAATTTAAAAGACTTTGAAAATTTCAAAAGAATTCATAGAATTTAAATAAATAAAAAAAATTTCAATGTATATGTATACCATTAAGCCATTTCCCTTTCGGGGTAGGCGTGACACTACCCGATTCGGGTAGTGTTTCTAGGTTGATAACTTGTAGTAAATAACTACAAGTGTGGGCTCACCACACCCACGATGTGCCAACAGCACTCAGTTTTCTCGAATGGTCACCCATCCAAGTGCTAACCGCGCCCAACGCTGCTTAACTTCAGTGATCTGACGAGAACTGGTTTTTTCAGCGTGGTATGGCTGTTGGCAATACTTTAAAAAAACTCAAAGTATTTAAAGAATTGGAAGAAATTAATTACGAATTTAAAAAACTTGAAGGGAATTCAAAAGAATTGAAGGTAAATTTAAAAAAAAATCCAGGAAATTCAAAATAATTTAAAGAATGTAAAGATTACGAAAAATTTTTTAAATTCATAAATATTTAAATTATATTGAAATAAAAGATTTCAAAGGATTCAGGAATATCGAAAGAAATCAAAGAATTTGAGGAATTCAAATAAATGTAAATAAATCAAAGAATTTATAAAACTTTCAATGTTTCAAAAGAATTTAAATAATTTAAAACGTAATGATTTTAAAGACTTAAAATAATTCAGAGCATTAAAGGTTAACTCAAATAATGTACAGAGTTCAAAATTTTTTTTAAAATTTAAAGAATTAAAAAGAATGTCAACAAATCAAGAACTCAAACGAATTTATAGATTTAAAAAATTTTAATAATTCAAAAGAGTTCAACACATTTTTTTAATTCAAAAAACTTCACAGAATTCAAAAGAATTAAAGTTCAATTTAAATAAAGTCCAGGGAATTTAAAATAATTCAAAGAATGTAAAGAGATATAAAAAGTTAAAGAATTCATAAATATTTAAATTATATTGAAAAGAAAAAATTTAAGAATATGTAAAGAAATCAAAGAATTTAAAGAATTCTAATGAATGTAAACAAATCAGAAAACTTCCAGAATTTAGAAAACTTTGAAAATTTCAAAAGAATCTAAATAATTGAAAAGAAGGTAATGATTTTAAAGACTTCAAAGAAATAGAGGGAATTCAAACAACTTGAAAATAATTCAAAAGAATTAAAGTTTAATTCAAAAGACTTCCAGGGAATTTTGATGAATCAAATATTGTAAATAGTGTAAGGAATTTAAAAGAATTCAAAGAAATTAAAGACTTTAGACCAATTTAAAGGATTCAACAACATTTTAAAAACTAAAAAAAATTTTAAATAAAAAAATTCAAGTTAATTCAGAAGGTTTTAAGTGAATTCAAAAGAATTTAAATGCAAAAAATGCATAAGACATTGTGATACATGCTGAATTTATTAAATTTAATCAAAAAAGAAATCGAGAGAATTCGAAAGATTTCAAGGGAATTAAAAAGAATTTTAGGTAAATTCAAATAAAATTGCAGATATTAAAAATAATTCAAATAATGTAAAGAGTTAAAAAAATTAAAGAATTTATTAATATTTAAATTATATTGAAATTCAAGAATTTAAGAATGCGTAAAGAAATCAACGAATTTAAAGAACTTCAAGAATTCAAAAACTTTGATATTTTCAAAAGAATATAAATAATTCAAAAGAAGGTGATGAATTTAAAGACTTGAAAGTAATTTAAAGAATTAGAGCGAATTTTAAAAGCTTGAAAAGAATTCAAAAAAATTAAAGTTAAATTTAAAAGACTTCCAGAAATTAAAATTTTTTTAATATAAACTTTAATTTTGATATTGAACCATTTAAAATATTTAAATTGCAATGCGCGATTTAAAAAATCCAATTAGCAAATTTTGAATTTGAACCATTGACCGTTTTCAGATCTGATCGATTGAAACTTAAAATTGTATTTGGAATCTTTTTAATTTTAAATTATCTAACTTGAATATTCTAACTTATTTTTATGAATTAGTTCCATACTTTTAATTAAGCAATTTTAAACAGTTTAATTAAAAATTATAAATTTTTGATTATTCAACTGAAATCTGGAAAACGATCGGGGCTGCTAAATTCTAAATTTTTTGTAAATGACCCATTAATAATTATTAATTAATCAATAATAATGAAGGGTTAAAATATAATAATAAAACAAATCTGTTAAATGAAAAATAGAGAAAATTACTAAACAATTAATATTGTAAAATATGCCCGTTGTCATGTGCATTCAAATTGGTTTGACATTAACATAGTTACGTTAATTCAATATTGATCTTCACTACGAGAAATAATTTTTTCTTAACTAAAATTTTTTTTTTAACTATAAACTGCAATTTGATATTGAACAATTTAAAATATTTCAATTGCAATGAGCGATTTAAAAAATCCAATTAATAAATTTTGAAATTTAAACGTTATTATTTGTAAACATTAAATTAATTAATAATTATCAAGGGTAAATCTAAAATAATAAATATTTATCAATTATTATGATATAAAAAATAATTACAATTAGTAGCAATTAATATTGTAAAATATGCCCGTTGTCAAGTGCATTCAAATTGTTTTGACATTAACATAGTTACGTTAATTCAATATTGATCTTCACTGCGAGATATAATTCATCCAGTTACTTTCCTTATATGAAATCAATATACAATCTAAAATACACTATCAGTGACTAATCGTTATTTCTGATAACACCTATACCCGCTTTGTTAAATAAATATTTTCATAAAATATTTTTAAAAATATTCCTTATTTTAATATTTTTTATAATTATTTTCTATATTTTTAAATACCTGAATTTCAGTTAATTAACAATGACAAGGAAAATGAGAGTAAGATCAGTGATCGATAATTATTAATTAATTTAAATCTACTTACACACGTAAGATAAACTATTGAAAAATGAAATTTTAAGATTATAAACTGCAACTGCATCCCCAATAAAAAAAGTGTAAATTTTTTATTAAGATACGTACCACGCGGCTCTCAGTGATATAGCAACGCTCAAACCGTTACTTTATTGATCCTCCAAACTCGCTGAATTCATTTGATAGACTGCACTGTAGAAAAAAATAAAATTTAAGTTGATTCGAGCTCTTTGATACGGTTACCTAATAGATTGAAATTTTACACACGACCGAATCTTATTTGTTGAGAGTGACACTGACCAGATTAATCTGCTCTTTTTGACCGGATATTCCAATTCTCGTCAAAAGAGACACTACTGCGGCAGTCGGTGCCTCACTGCGGCCACCCACACATTCTCGACTCCTATCTAGAGGAGTAACTAGAAATTGCTCAAAAATTTCAATCGGAATCTTAAAAAAGTGATTTTTTAATATTTCAAACAAAAAAATTAAAGAAAAATATAATCATTAAAGATATTCTGTAGAATATTTAACGAAAATTCAACAAATTAATTTTCAACCGAGAAAGATGTATTTTGAACTGAATAGTTTATTTTAAACAAAAATTAATTGATAAGATTATTTTCAAGAAATTAGTTTTATTTTTTCATGAGAGAGATGAATCTTCAACCAACAAAATGCATTTTTAACAAAGTAGTTAAATTTTCAACAAAAAAGATAAATTTTCAATAAAAAATATAATAGTTGATATTTCAACCAAAAAAGATGTTAATTTAAAAAAAACAGTTGAATTCATCCAAAAAGACGAATTTTCAACAAAATTGTTGGATCCTTAACCAAAGAAATTAATTTTTTAAAAAATGAATTTACAACAAAATAGTTGAACTTTCAAGCAAAAGAGACGAATTTTCCAAAAAAATAGTCGAATTTTTAATCAAGCAGTTGAATTTTAAACCAGAAAAGTTGAATTTTTAACAAAAAATATAATAGTTGATATTTCAATCAAAAAAATTTTATTTTATACAAGAAACAGTTAAGTTCATCCAAAAACACGAACTTTCGAAAGAATAGTTGAATCCTCAATCAAAAAAGATTAATTTTCAACCAACAAAATTAATTTCTAACAAAGTAGTCCAACTTTCATTCAAGTAGTTGAATTTTCAACAAAAAAGATAAATTTTCAATAAAAAATATAATAGTTGATGTTTGAACCAAAAACGATTTTAATTTTCAATAGAAAATAGTTAAATTTATCCAAATAGACGAATTTGTAAAAAAATCGTTGAATTCTTAACCAAAGACATTAATTTAAAAAAAAAATCAATTTACAACTAAATAGCTGAACTTTCCAGGAAAAGAGACCAATTTTCAACAAAAAAAATAGTCGAATTTTGAATCAAGCAGTTGAATTTTCAAGCCATAAAGATAAATTTTTTAGAGGGCAGTTGAATTTTCAACCAGAAAAGTTGAATTTTTTACAAAAATAATATATAATATAATAATGTAATAATAATATGATATAATAATAATATAATATGTAGTTGATATTTCAACCAAAAGAGATTTTAATTTTAAACAAAAAAGAATTGAATTCGTCCAAAAAGACGAATTTTTAACAAAGTAGTCCAACTTTCATCCAAGTAGTTGAATTTTCATCAGAAAAGATAAATTTTCAATAAAAAATATAATAGTTGATATTTTAACCAAAAAAGATTTTAATTTTAAACAAAAAACAGTTGAATTAATCCAAAAAGACGAATTTTTAACAAAATAGTTGAATTCTCAACCAAAGAAGCTTAATTTTCATCGAAAAAAAGATTAGATTACAACCAAATAGTTGAACTTTCAAGTAAAAGACGTATTAAAAAAAAAGTATATTTTTTAATCTATCAGTTCGATTTTTAACAACAAATATAATAGTTGATATTTCAACCAAAAGAGATTTTAATTTTAAACAAAAAAGAATTGAATTCGTCCAAAAAGACAAATTTTTAACAAAATAGTTGAATCCTCAACCAAAAAAAGATTAATTTTCAAACAACAAAATTAATTTTTAACAAAGTAGTCCAACTTTCATCCAAGTAGTTGAATTTTCATCAGAAAAGATAAATTTTCAATAAAAAATATAATAGTTGATATTTAACCAAAAAAGATTTTAATTTTAAACAAAAAACAGTTGAATTAATCCACAAAGACGAATTTTTAACAAAATAGTTGAATTCTCAACCAAAGAAGATTAATTTTCCTCGAAAAAAAGATTAGATTACAACCAAATAGTTGAATTTTCAAGCAAAAGACGTATTAAAAAAAAAGTATAATTTTTAATCTATCAGTTCGATTTTTAACAACAAATATAATAGTTGATATTTCAACCAAAAGAGATTTTAATTTTAAACAAAAAAGAATTGAATTCGTCCAAAAAGACGAATTTTTAACAAAATAGTTGAATCCTCAACCAAAAAAAGATTAATTTTCAAACAACAAAATTAATTTTTAACAAAGTAGTCCAACTTTCATCCAAGTAGTTGAATTTTCATCAGAAAAGATAAATTTTCAATAAAAAATATAAAAGTTGTTATTTTACCCAAAACAGATTTTAATTTTTAACAAAAAACTGTTGAGTTCATCCAAAAAGACGAATTTTTAACAAAATAGGTGAATTCTTAACCAAAGAGATTAATTTTTACAAAAAAAATGAGTTTACAACCAAATAGTTGAACTTTCAAGGAAAAGGGACGAATTTTCAACAAAAATATAGTAGAATTTTTAATCAAGCAGTTGAATTTCCAAGCCAAAAAGATAAATTTTATAGAGGGCAATTGACTTTTCAACCAGAAAAGTTGAATTTTTAGCAAAAATAATATATAATATAATGATAATATAATATGAAGTTGATATTTAGACCAAAAAAGATTTTAATTTTAAACAAAAAATAATTAAATTCATCCAAAAAGACGAATTTTTAACAAAATAGTTGAATCCTCAGCCAAAAAAGATTAATTTTCAACCAAGAAAATTAATTTTTAACAAAGTAGTCCAACTTTCATTCAAGTAGTTGAGTTTTCAACAAAAAAGATAAATTTTCAACAAAAAAGATAAATTTTCAATAAAAAATATAATAGTTGATGTTTGAACCAAAAACGATTTTAATTTTCAATAGAAAATAGTTAAATTTATCCAAATACACGAATTTGTAAAAAAAATCGTTGAATTCTTAACCAAAGAGATTAATTTTTACAAAAAAAAATGAGTTTACAACCAAATAGTTGAACTTTCCAGGAAAAGAGACCAATTTTCAACAAAAAAAATAGTCGAATTTTGAATCAAGCAGTTGAATTTTCAAGCCATAAAGATAAATTTTTTAGAGGGCAGTTGAATTTTCAACCAGAAAAGTTGAATTTTTAGCAAAAATAATATATAATATAATGATAATATAATATGCAGTTGATATTTAGACCAAAAAAGATTTTAATTTTAAACAAAAAATAATTAAATTCATCCAAAAAAGACGAATTTTTAACAAAATAGTTGAATTCTCAACCAAAGAAGATTAGTTTTCAAAGAAAAAAAGATTAAATTATAACCAAATAGTAGAACTTTCAAGCAAAAGAGACGAATTTTTAATCCAAAAGGTTGAATTTTCTATAAAAAAAAGACCGGTGTTCAACAAAATAGTTGAATCCTTAACCAAAGAGATTAATTTTTACCAAAGAAAGATGAATTTACAACCAAATAGTTGAACTTTCAAGCAAAAGAGACGAATTATCATCAAAAAAATAATAGAATTTTTAATCAAGCAGTTGAATTTTCAAGCTAAGAAGACAAATTTTTTAGAAGGCAGAAAAGTTGAATTTTTAACAAAAAATATAAAAGTTGATATTTCAACCAAAAAAGATTTTAATTTTAGACAAAAAAAAGTTGAGTCAATCCAAAAAGACGAATGTTCAACAAAACAGTTAAATAGTTGAATTCATCCAAATAGACGAATTTTCAACAAAATAGTTGAATTCTCAACCAAAAAAGATTAATTTTCAACCAACAAAATGAATTTTTAACAAATTAGTCCAACTTCCATCCAAGTAGTTGAATTTCAACCAAAAAGATAAATTCTCAACAAAAAATATAATATATTTGGTATATGAACCAAAAAATATTTTTATATTATTAAAAAAACAGGTGAATTCATTCAAAAATACGAATTTTCAACAAAATAGTTGAATCCTCCACCAAAAAAGATAAATTCTCAAGAACAACAAAATATAATAGTTGATATTTGAGCGAAAAAATATTTTTATTTTATTCAAAAAACAGTTGAATTCATCCAAAAAGACGAATTGTGAACAAAATAGTTGAATCCTCAACCAAAGAAGATTAATTTTCAACCGAACAGTTGCATTTTTATCCAAAAAGATTAAATTTCTACAGGACAGACGAATTTTTAAACCAAAAATATGATATTTCGAAAAAATATTTGAATTTTCAACAAAAAAAAGATTTCAGATGAATTTTCAAGACCAAAATATGAATTTTCAACGAAAAGTTAATTTTTTACCAAAACGGTTGAATTTTCAACCCAAAAAGACGAATTTTCAAAGCAAGAATAATTTTCGACAAAAAAAAATTTAACCAAAAATGGAAAAGTTATGTTTTCAGTTAAAAAAATTATTTTTAAACAAAAAATAAACCGAATTTTCAACAAAATGGCTAAATTTTAATTGCAGAGATGAACCTTGAACTACAATGATGAATTTTCAACTGGAATAGTTATATCTTCAATTAAAAAAATTAGTTTTCAACGAAACAGGTGAATTTTCAACTAAAATGATGAATCTTCTAAAAAAAAAAGATTTGTTAACAAAGTGCTTGAACCTTCAGCCACTGTTGCATTTTCATCCCGAAAATAAATTATCCAAAAAATCACTGCGGCCACCCACACATTCTCGACCCCTACCTAACGGAGTAACTGTAAATTGCTCAAAAATTTAAATCAGAACCTTAAAAATGGTTATTTTTTAATATTTAAAAAAAAGTTAATAAAAAATTTAAGCATTACAGATATACTGTAGAATATTCAAGCTAATAAATTATGCCAGAATAATACGAAACAAAAATTAATTTGAAAATTAATTAATAAAATTAATTTTCAACAAATGAGTTTTATTTTTTCATGAAAGAGATGAATCTTCCACAAAAAAAAATAAATTTTTAACAAAGTAGCCAAACTTTCAACCAAGTAGTTGAATTTTCAACAACAAAAATGATTTCTCAAGCAGAAATACAAACTAAAATAAACTTATTTTATATCATAAAATTTTATCAAATAAAACAAAAAACAGTTGAATTCATCCAAAACGCAAATTTTCAACAAAATAGTTGAATCATCAACCAAAAAAGATTAATTTAAAACCAAAATAAAACGAGTTTTTTACCCCAAAAAATGAATTTTTAACAATGTAGTCCAACTTTCAACCAAGTACTTGAAATTTAAACAAAACAAAAAAAATTGCAACAAATGTAGATTTTTCAGTCAAGAAAAAAAAGTGCATCGAAATGGTTGCACTTTCAAGCCAAAAAATCAATTTTTTGTAAAACAGTTGAATTTTCAACCCGAAAATATAAATTTTCAACTAAAAAGATCAATTTTCAATAAAAAAAGTTCAATTTTGAACCAAAAAAATGAATCTTCTACCAAAAGAAAAACAATTATTAACAATGTAGTTCAACTTTTTAATTTAAATTAAAAAAGATCAATTTTCAACACAATAGTTACACTTTCAACCAAAGAGATGAATTTTTAAATAAAATGATGAATTTTCAACTGTGAAGATAGGACTTTTATAATTAAAGGTCAAACCATCGACAACTGAAATTTAGTGATTGTGAATTCTCTTTTGTTAAAGCTCCTTCGGCTTTAACGAACACATGGCCGCAAAATGGAATTTTTTATTTTTCCTTATTTTTTTGTGCGATCAAAATTTGAATTTTCGATTTTTCAAGAAAATTGCAAAATTTGTTATGATAATCTTGTAGAAAAAAATTCAAGTTGATTCAGATGATTTCAAGTGAATTCAAAAGAATTTAAATGCAAAAAATGCTGAAAACCTGGCGATGCCAGCTGAATTTATTCAATTTATTCAAACCGAAAAAAGAATTCAAGGCAATTCGAAATAATTCAAGAGAATTTAAAAGAATTAAAAGTAAATTCAAAAGACTTTCTGGGAATTTAAGATAATTCAAATAATGTAAATAATTCAGAGAATTTATTCAATTTAATCAAAAAGAAAAAAGAATTTAAAGGAATTCGAAATAATTAAAGGGAATTTAAGAGAATTAAAGGTAAATTCAAAAGAATCCCTGGGAATTTAAAATAATCTAAAATATGTAAAGAATTCAGAGACTTTAAAAGATATCAAAAAATTTAAAGACTTCAAACGAATTTAAAGAATTCAAAGAATCTAAATACAAAAAATGTATAAAACTTTGTGATGCCAGCCGAATTTATTCAAAAAGAATTCAATAGAATTCGAAAGATTTCAAGGGAATTCAAAAGAAGTTAATAGATTTCGAAAGAATTCAGGAACAGGTGTACACCTAAATCTAGTAACAGTTAAGCACTCGATCATTATGAATCATTTAGCCTAAAAAATTAACTTTTACTTTAACAATCAAAATTCTTATAAGTCACTGTTTATAAGAATCTTAAATAATTTTCAATAACTCTCTTGGTATAACTTGGAACAATCAAGTTTATTAGTTATTTCTATAAATCTATAAATCCGTAAAAAAACATAAAAAAATTCCTCGTCGAGACATCACAGTCTGTACACAAAATTCAGCGTGAATACGCAATTCACAATAAATAAAATAAATATCCAATCTTTCCGAATTCGATACACAAAAAATAATTACGTACGTACGTATATCAAATTCAAGATTCTAAAAAATAAATTCTAGAATTATTTTCTTTAAAATTCCCAAGTGTCCATCCAACGCAGCGAATGCATCGAACTTTTAGCATCAACTGCAGAAGGTCCTTCCATCCCATAAGCTAATGGCGAAAATAGGTAGAAGCTAATTTGAAAAAAAAAAATTTAGTCTTGTCTTTCGCTTTTAAAAAATAAATTAATTAATTTTCTTACCTATACACAACAGTTGATATGAAACAAGCCGCCAATACATGATAAACTGTTTTTCCCATCCTCTTCGGAAGGAAAATCAAAATACTCTCTGCAATATGATCCAAAGTTATAGCAGTCAGCATTGAATTAAAAAGTAATGCTGGGAAGTAGTGATGAAAATATAAAATCCGAGTCATAGCCCAAAAAGGAACATAATGAAGTAGCCATCCAATAAAAAGCCAGCCTCCCGCATTCATAATTTTTCTTCTTTGCTCCACACCAGCCGCACTTTCTACAAACCCACGTTGTTCTCTCACAGCGGCGTGTATAAGAAGAAAAATAAAAATTGCCAGAAAGAGGAGATTTCCCCACCAAATTATCGGATTTCCGAGCAAATAAATCCTCTGCTCACTTCCAGAAAAAAATTGACCCTGTGAAAGAAGATTTGATAAACAGTTCAATTAAGAGAAAAAAAATTCCTGAGTTCTTTAGATAGGGTGTCTTTTCAAATCCTGGAATAAAATTCCCTGACAATGAATAAAAATTCAAATTTTTTATTTTATCTTCTTATAACTAAAATTCAGTGCATATTTAGGAAAAAATTAATGTGGATATTATATTAAATTCAATTTAAAACGCTCCAAATACCTAATTTTTCAAGAAAAAATATTGCATTTTCAAAAACATGGATGAATTTTCAACTAAATAGATTAATTTTCTACCAAAAAGATGATTTTTCAACAAAATACATGAATTCTCAACCAAATAGTTGAATTTTCTACTAAAAAAGACAAATTTTCAACCAAAAATGGAATAGTTCAATTTTTCGTTAAAAAAATTAATTTTTAACAAAAAAAAAAACAAATATTCAACTAAAACGATGAATCTTCAACTGGAATACATGAATTTTAAAACAAAAAGATGAATTTTTAACAAAAGAGTTTAACTCTAAACAAAGCCGTTTTATTTTCAACTAAAAAAATGAATTTATAACTAAAATGATTAATTTTCTACCAAAAAAGACGATTCTGCAACAAAATACGTGAATTTTCCACTAAAAAATATAACATTTTTAACCAAATAGTTACAATTAAAAAACAAAATTTTTCATCCGAAAATGGCATAGTTCAATTTTTAGTTTAAGAAGTTAATTTTCCACCAAACTGACGAATTTTCAACTAAAAAGATTAATTTTCTACAAAAAAGATGATTTTTGAACAAAATATATGCATTCTCAACCAAATAGTTGGATTTTAAACTAAAAAATATCAATTTTCAATCAAATAGTTGAATTTTTAATTAAAAAAGCTAAGTTTTCAACGAAAAATGTAATAGTTAAATTTTCAGTTTAAACAATTAATTTTCCATAAGAAAAAAACAAATTTTCAAACCAAAGTGATGAATTTTCAACTAAAATAATCAATCTTCAACTGGTGTAGATGAATTTTGAACCAAAAAGATGAATTTTTAACTAAAATGATGAATCTTTAACTAGAATTGATCAATTTTCAAACAAAAATATAAAAGTTCAGTTTTCAGTTAAAAAAATAATTTTCAACCAAACTAATAAACTTTTAACTTAAAAGTTTAATTTTCTACCAAAAACGATAATTTTTCAACAAAACATATGAATTCTTAACCAAAGAGTTGAATTTTGAATTAAAAAATATCAGTTTTCAACCAAAAATGGAATAGTTACATTTTCCGTTAAAAAATTAATTTACCACACAACAAAAATTTCAAACCAAAAAGATGAATTTTCAACTAAAATGATGAATATTTAACTGGAATTCTTAAATTTGCAACAAAAAAGATGACTTTTCAAACAAGACGATTAATTTTCAAACAAAAAGATTAACTTTATAACAAAAACGACGATTTTTCGATTGAAAAAGAAAAAGTTTCAACCAAATAGTTGAATTTTCAACTAAAAATGAACAAACTCAATTTTCAGTTGAAAAATTTAATTTTCGACCAAAAGATGAATTTTCAACCGCGAAGATTTTAATTTCTACCAAAAAGATGAATTTTCAACTTAAAAAGTAATTTTTCAAACAAAAATTGAATAATTCAATTTTTAGTTTAAAAAAATTAATGTGCAACCAAAAAGATAAATTACTAAAATGATGGAATATTCAAGTGTTATAGTTACATTTCCATTTAAAAAAATGAATTTCCAACAACAAACAATTTCAACAACATAGTTAAAGTTTCAACTGGAATAGTTAAATTTTCAGTAAAAAATAATTTTCAGCCAAAGAAAAAACGACTATTCAACAAAATACCTCATTTCTCAACCAAGGAGATGAATTTTCAATTAAAATGACTCATCTTTAACCAAAACTATTAATTTTTTACAAAAGAGTTTGACTTTCAACCACCCAATTAAATTTTAATTCCAAAAAAAGATGCATTCTGAAGAAAAAATGTATTAGTTGATATTTCAACCGAAAAAGATTTTATTTTTAATCAAAAACAGTTGAATTCAACTAAAAGAGACCAATTTTTTACCAAATAGTTGAATTTTCAACTAAAAAAGATTAATTTTCAACAAAGAATAAAATAGTACAATTTTCAGTCAAAGAATTAATTTTCAACCAAACTGATGAATTTTCAACTAAAATGATGAATCTTTAATTGAAATAGTTGAATTTTCAACAAAAAAACAACAATTTTCAACAACATAGTTAAGGTTTCAATTGGAAAAAAACAGAAAAATTTTTAGTAAAAAAATTAATTTTCAACCAATGAAATTATTTGCAACCAGAGATGTATTTTCAGTTAAAATGATGAATCTTTAACAAAAAAATACTTTATAACAGAAGATATTTTAACCAAAAAATATTAACATTTTTATTCAAAAACACTTGAATTCAACCAAAAAAGACGACTTTTCAACATGAGATGAATTTTCAACTATGAAAGATTTTTCAGTCAAGAGAGATAAACAATTGCAAACAAACTGTGGAATTTTCAAGCAAAAAGCTCAACTTTTAACCAAGAAGATTAATTTTCTACAAAAAAAAAACGAATTTTCAATAAAATACGTGCATTTTGAACGAGATACTTCAATTTTCAGTTTAAAACAAATAAAAAAACGAATTTTCGAAAAAAATAGTTAAATACAATAATATAAAGCTACTTTTACAAATGCAGAATTATTGTTATTTAATTTTATATTGCAATTTGAAAAAAATTAAGCATGCTCTCGAAAAAATTCCCTGACTTTGAAAAAAACGTCTTGACTTTCCAGGTTTTTCCAGGTATATAAAAATTCCCTCACAATTCCAGGTTTTCCCGGTTTTCCAGGTAGGACAGACACCCTGTTTGAGCAAAATACCTACCCTATAATTAATTGGCCAGTGCCAAGGCTTCGACGAAATTTCTCCTTCTTTGACTTTCAAATCAGAATTTCCTTGCAACATTACAGCATGCGATTCTATAAATCTTTTCAAAAATCCTGGCGCGTAAACTTGGAAACTCACATTCGGTACTGCAAAGAATAATTAAAATACCATATTGGAATCTCTAAAAAAAGCTTTTTTTTAAGCAACTAGAGATTGAAATACTTACACTTGGCGTAATTATTATCTTCAATATTCCACAAGGCATTTTTGTCCCTCATATTAGGGTTGCAAGACACCTCTTGCTGATTGAATGCCCTGAAAATATTACCAAAATTTAAAATAAAAATCGAGGGGAGATTAATTAATTAATCAGAAAAAACTAACCATTTCGGTAAGGTTTTTCCACTGCAGGTTAAAGCACAGTGATGTAAATAGTGAACGAATTTTAATTTACTCGAGACGGTTTCAACAACATCTCCTTCCTTTCCATGATCGATCAAAACTTTCCAGACATCATTTGCATCTCCTGTTCCATTCTGCAAAAAAAATATAAATATTTATTATTTATTTATGATTTAGTATTTTTTATCAATATAAATATTTAGGGCTGACCTCTAAAAAAAATTTCTTGTAATTTCTCATGAAAATTAAAAATTTCATACCTGAAAAATGTTGATTCAAAGCATTAAAACTCTTCTGAATTTAAAGTATTTTTTTTTTCAAACTCGGTTTATTTTCCAAAATTTTGTTATGGATTTTACAGAAAATCTTATATGATTTGAGAACGTTGCATATGATTTACAGAATTTTTCTTATTATAGCGAGAAAATTCCAGTAAAATCAATGACACCATTTTTCCACTTATAATTCTTTAAAATTGGCAGATTTTTTTCCATTGACAAAATATGAGTATTATGACTCTTCACTTGTGTAATAATCTGACGTCGTAATTTTAATATTTTTTTTAACATTTAAAAAACATAGAAAAATACATTTTCATGGTATTTTAGGATGAACTATTCATCAAGGTAGAATTAAATTCGACTATTTGAATTTGATTCGGATTTTCTACAAGGGTCCATTTAGCGCGTTTTCTGGACACGTTTGTCACACGTATTTTTATCAAAAAAGACGAATTTTCAACAAAATACATGATTTTTCCAATAAATAGTTGAATTTTCAATTAAAAAAAAATTAAATTTTCAACCAAAATGTATGGGTTAAATTTAAATTATTTAAATTAAGGCAATCGGCAATTTAAACATTAATTTTCAACTAAATAAAAATGAATTTTCAACCAAAGAGATGAATTCTCATCTTAAATGATGATTTTCTCAATCAAAAAGACAAATTTTCAAAAAACGAAGACTTTTCAGTCAAGAAAGAAAAAAAAGTTCATCCAAATTGTTGAACTTTCAAGTCAAAGGACTAATTTTCTATAAAATATTCTTAGTAAAAAAAGAGGAAACTTTAAACCAAGAAGACTAGTTTTCTATCGCAAGAGACGAATTTTCAACTAAAAAAGATCAATTTTCAATCAAATATGGAAAAGTTACATTTTCAGTTAGAAAAATTAGTTTTCCAACCAAAAAAGAAACCAATATTCAAAGAAAATAGTGAAATTTTCAACCAAAAAGATTAATTTTTAACTAAAACGATGAGTTTTCAACTATAATAGTTTAATTTTCAGTTAAACAAATTAATTTATAACCAAAGAGATGAATTTTCAACTAAAATTATGAATCTGTTACTAAAATAATTGAATTTTTAATCAAAAAGATTAATTTCTACCAAAGAGGATGAATTGTCAACTAAAAAATATCAACTTTCAACCAAATACAGAAAAGTTACATTTTTTGTCAGAAAAATTAGTTTTCAACAAAAAAAAACAATTAATTTTCAAAGAAAATAGTGAAATTTTCAACCAAAAAGATGAATTTTTAACCAAAATTATAAATCTTCAACCAGAGTAGTTAAATGTTCAGTAAAACAAATTAATTTATAACCAAAGAGATGAATTTTCAACTAAAATGATGAATCTGTAACTAGAATATAATTCAATTTTCATTCAAAAAGATAATTTTAAACAAAAAGGACGAATTTTCTACTAAAAAAGAAAATTTTCCACCAAAAATTAAATAGTTAAATTTTTAGTTAAAAAAAAATTAATGTTCAACCAAAGAGATAAATTTTTAGCTAAAATGATGGGACATTCAACTGGAATAGCAACACTTTCAGTTCAAAAAATTAATTTTCAACAACAAAAACCAAAATTTCAACAAATTAGTTAAAGTTCCAAATGGAATAGTCAAATTTTCAGTAAAAAAAAATTAATTTTCGGCCAAGGAAAAAACGAATCTTCAACAAAATAGCACATTTTCCAACCAACGAGATGAATTTTCAATTAAAATTATGAATCTTGAACCAAAGAAATTAATTTTTAACAAAAGAGTTTAACTTTCAACCACTTCAATTTTCGTTCCAAAAACTGTTGAATTTTCCAGCAAAAAGAGGAATTTTCTACGAAGAAGATTACTTTTCTACCAAAAAGAACGAATTTTCAACAAAATACATACATTTTAAACCAGACACTTGAATTTTCAACAAAATACATGAATTCTCAACTAGATACTTGAATTTCCAACTAAAAACGATCAATTTTCAACCAAAAATGTAATAGTTAAATTTTCAGTTAAAAAACTTAATTTCAATCCAAAAAAATTGTTTGAACAAAATAACTAATTTTTCAACTCAAGAGATGAATTTTAAATTAAAATGATGAATCTTCAACCAAAAAATATAGGTTTTAACAAGAGTTTAACTTTCAACCAAGTAATTCGATTTTCATTCCAAAAAGGATGGATTCTGCACGAAAAATGTAGTTGCTGATATTTCAACCAAAAAAGATTTTAATTTTTAACAAAAAATAATTTAGTTCAATCACAAAAGACTACTTTTCAACAAAATTGAATTTTCAACTCAAACAAATTTTTTAGCCAAGAAAGAGAAAAAAATTGCCAAGAAGCTGTTGAATTTTCAAGCAAAAAAATTAATTTTTAACCAAGAAGATTAATTTTCTACAAAAAACAAAACGAATTTTCAAAAAAATACGTCAATTTTAAACCACAAATATAATATTTAATTTTCAGTTAAAAAAATTAATTTCAAACAACAAAAAAACGGATTTTCAACCAAATATTTAAATACAGTAATAGAAAGCTACTTTTACAAATAAAAAATTATTGTTATTCAATTTTATATTGTAATTAAAAAAATATTAATTAATTTACAAAAATCATTACCTCTCCATAACCAGTGACTTGATAATGTTTTTTAGAAACCGGAGCAATTTCCTTATGAGAATGTAAATTCCTTCGAGTGACAACATGTTCCAAACGAATTAAATCGCCATGTTTAACTAAAACTGGTTTCTCTGGTATTTCTTCTGTATCGTATTTCTTCACTAGCCATAAATTATTGTCATCTTTGTGCGAGTATGTCGTAATCTATAAAATTTAAAAATCCTTAGAATTTTTTAAAATCTTGACCATTCAAATCTAAGATTATAAGGGAGGGTTCACATATTACGTAAGATTCAAAAGGGGGATTTTGACCCGATTACGTAACATATTTAATTTATGAATTTTCTGCACCATCACCTTTGAATATCAAAATTTCTAAATAAATAATTTTACTTCATCATACAATTTTATTTTTTAATAATGGGAAATAATTCTGTTCTTAACATTTCGCTATCACACTATAATTTGTAAACTTTCTTACATTTTCAAAGAGATAAGAAAAGTTAAATTATGAGCAAAAACTTATTTTGAAGAATTCGAAAAAAATTAGAAGCTTTTTAATAATTATGAAAGATTTGAGATTAAATTTTATTCAAGATCTCTGGAAAAATTTTAAATGGTTTAGGTTTTATTTTTAAAAAATAATTTTAAGTTTTGAACATTTCAAAATGTGTGGAAAAAGAATATGGAATTATTTCCTAAAATTTGTAAAAAGAGTGTGCATAATTTTAGAAAAAAATTAAGTTTAAAAGATATTCATTAGTTTTGAAACGATTCAAAAATAATTAAAACTTGCAAAGATTTTTAAAGAATTTTGTTAAGTTTTCACGAAAATGAAAAAAAAATTTTTTGGTTCCTAGGAAAAATTAAAATGTTTTTTTATTTCGAAAAATTAATTTTAAGAGATATTTTAAAAATATTTTAAAACACTTCAAAAGATTTCTAAAATTGTCAAAGAAGAAACTGAAAGATTTTTATCGAATTTATTTAATTTTGCGGAAATGAAAAAAAAAATCAGGAAAAATTTCAATAATTTTTAAACATTAGAAGAAAAAATTAAAAAATTCGAGTAATTTCAAGAACTATTTAGAAGAATTAAAGAGATTAAAAAAGAATTCAAAGTTTAAAAGAATTTAGGACGTTCCAAATAGATAAGAAATATTTAAAAGCTTGGAAACATTTCCTGCAAATTTATTAAATATTTCTTGATGTCTTCCAAACTTCTAAAAGTCCCAAACATCTTTTAACAAGATACGAATTTTTCCTACTATTTTTTAAATTTCTATTAAATAAACAAATTTTCTTTAAAATCTTCTAGATTCTTTTTTGACACATCTGAAATATTCCAAAATCTTTTTTAATTTTCTCAAGAATCCTATAAAAATTATATTTATATCAATTTAAAAACAAACTGATAATACTTATTTTCTCGTTCTCAATGCTCAAAATTTAATTTCAGCTGGAATTTAAGTGTTCAAAAACTTTTAACATATAAAGAGTTATTTTAAATTGTTATATTTCATTATTATTAATATTATTTTTTATTCTTTATGGTATCGAAAAAAAGTTTAAAATTGGTGAAGTTCAATTAGTGCTTACATTAAGTAACTTCAATATTTTTATGTCTAAAAAAATATTGAAAAAGCTTTCAGTGTTAGATCAAAATGTTGTTTTATTTATTTCTAGACAATACTTCATCTTGAAAAACGTTTTTTTTTTTATTAAAAAAAACAAGGAGGAAATTTATAAACACCTGTTGCTGTCGAGCACCAATTCCTTCTGGATAAATGTGCCAATGAGAGTGCAAATATCCACCTCCAGTTCTGTGATTTTTTAAAGTAATTGCAGCCCCATAAGCCAATTGTCGCGGCATTGTCGCATTATGCAGAGAATTTCCTTTCAGAAGTGACTGAAATTCCGAACTATAAAAGCCGTCTCCGCTTCCACTGAATTTTTAAATTTTAATTAATTATAAATAGAGCTAACCCATTATTAAATACAGATTTTTACTATACCTCTTGTTGAGAATATTTAAATGGACGTAGAAAAAGGCCATGTAGAGTAAAATTGGGAATACAATTAAACAAATACATCTCGCCAATAAATGTTTTCCAACATTCGTCTGAAAAAATAATAGACTAGAAAATATCGAGTAGCATTTTGCTACACAAAATATATCCTACACAGAAATAGTAATAATTATTTTATTCTTATAATATTCTTAAAACGGGAAAACGCTGTTCTTACACAAATATATTGTACAATGTGCACCCAAAAAATATTTTCAAATTCGTTATTAATAACTTTCGGATTTGACACGTAGTTTCTGTTTTATTCGTAAAAAACAACATTAAAAATAAAAAAATGAACTTTTTGGACAGACGACACAAGCTAAGAAAAAATAAATAGACAAAAGTTGTTCATCCAAAAAAGAGCTACAAATTTGTTATTAATTATTTTCTGCTAAGACGCGTAGTTTTTGTTTTAATCGGTAAAAAATGACATTACAAAAAAAAATTAAATTTTTGGACAAAAAGACACAAGGTACAATAAAATGTTTAATAACGTTAAAGCCGAAGGAGCTTTAACAAAAGAGAATTCACAATCACTAAATTTCAGTTGTCGATGGTTTGACCCTAGGCGCGCTCAAACTTGCGAGCGAAGCCAAATAGTTGAACTTTCAAGCAAAATAGACGAATTTTCAACAAAATAATTGAATTTTTCACCATATAGTTGAATTTTCAGCCTACTGAGATAAATTTTCAATCAAACGGTTAAATTTTAAAACAAAAAAGATTAAACTTCAACCGAAAAAAGTTGAATTTTTAACTAAATAGTAGAATCTTGAAGCTAAAAAGACGATTATTTTGTAAGAAAGTTTAATTTTCAATCGAATTGACCAAAAAAGATCAATTTTTGACAAAATAATTTAATTTTCAACAAAATAGTGGAACTTTTACCCGCAGAGATGTTTTTTTAACCAAATAGTCAAATTTTCAAATAAAAAATATAAATATTCAACCAAAAATGGCATAGTTAAATTTTCATTTAAAAAAAATTAATTTCCAACAAAAAAAACGTATTTTCAACAGAATAGTTAAATTTTTAACCAAAGAGGTGAATTTTCATCAAAAAATAAATTTTAAACAAAAGAGTTCAACTTTCAATCAAGTAGTTGAATTTTCAAAAAAAAAGATGAATTATCAACGATAAATGTTATAGTTATATTTTGATTTAAAATTAAAATTTTTTTTTTAATTTTAAATCAAAAATAGTTGAATTCTACCGAAGAAGATGAATTTTAAATAAAAAATTTAATAGGTGATATTTCAACGAAAAAAGAGTTTAATTTTAAATCAACAACAGTTACATTCAACCAAAAAGATGAATTCTCAACAACAAAATGTAATAGTTGATATTTCTACAATACCAAAAGTTTAATTTTCAATAAGAAACAGTTAAATTTAAGAAAAACAGACAAATTTTCAACAAAATACTTGAATTTTGAACTTACAAAGATGAATTTTCAAACAAATAATTAAATTTTCAGACAAAAAAGATAAAACATCAATCAAGAACAGCTGAATTTTGATCCAAATAGTCGAATCTTGAAGCTGAAAGGACGATTTTTTAGAAGACAGTTTAATTTTCAATCAAAAAGGACAAATGTTTTTCAAAAAGATGAATTAAAAAAAACAGTTAAATTTTCGATAAAAAAGATGACTTTTTAACAAAATAGTTGAATTTTCAACAAAATAATTCAATTTTCAACAAAATAGTGGAATTTTTACGCGCAGATATGTTTTTTTAACCAAATAGTCGAATTTTTAAATGAAAAATATAAATATTCAACCAAAAATGGTATAGTTAAATTTTAATTTTCAACAAAATAGTTAAATTTTCAACCAAAGAGGTGAATTTTCATCAAAAAAATAGATTTTAAACAAAAGAGTTCAACTTTCAATCAAGTAGTTGAATTTTCAAAAAAAAAGATGAATTATCAACGATAAATGTTATAGTTGATATTCCGAACAAAAAATATTTTAATTTTAAATCAAAAATTGTTTAATTCTACTGAAGAAGATGAATTTTAAATAAAAAATGTAATAGGTGATATTTCAACCAAAAAAGAGTTTAATTTTAAATCAACAACAGTTACATTCAACCAAAAAGATGAATTCTCGACAACAAAATGTAATAGTTGATATTTCGACAACAACAAAAGTTTAATTTTCAATCAAAAACAGTTGAATTCAAGAAACACAGACAAATTTTCAACAAAATACTTGCATTTTCAACCTACAAAGATGAATTTTCAAACAAATATTTAAATTTTCAGACAAAAAAGATAAAACATTAATCAAGAACATCTGAATTTTTAACCAAATAGTCAAAACTTGAAGCTAAAAAGACGATTTTTTAGAAGACAGTTTAATTTTCAATCGAAAAGGACAAATGTTTTTCAAAAAAGATGAATAAAAAAAAACAGTTAAATTTTCGATAAAAAAAATGACTTTTCAACAAAATAGTTGAATTTTCAACAAAATAATTAAGTTTTTAACAGAATAGTCGAATTTTTACCCGCAGAGATGTTTTTTGAACTAAATAGTTGAATTTTCACCTAAAAAAGGTAATTTTTCAACAAAATAGTTAAATTTCCAACCAAAGAGGTAAATTTTCGACAAAAAACATCAATTTTAAACACAAAAGTTCAACTTTCAATCTAGTAGTTGAATTAAAAAAAAGATAATCAAAATTAGTTGAATTCAACAAAAAATGTAATACTTAATATTTCAACAACAGCAAAAGTTTTATTTTCAATCAAAAACTGTTGAATTCAAGAAAAAAAGACGAATCTTCAAGAAATTAGTTGAATTTTTAACCAAGAAAGATTTTTCAGTAAAGAGAGAGAAAAAATTGCAAACAAAATGATGAATTTTTAAGCAAAAAGATTAATTTTTAACCAACAATAGAATATGTAGTTAAATTTTCAGTTCAAAAACTTGATTAAAAAAAAAAATTTCAACAAAATAATTTAATACAGTAATATAAAGTTCTTTTTCTCAAATGAACAATTATTGTTACTCAATTTGATATTGCAATTTAAAAAAATAGGCACGCATTCGAAAAAATTCCCTGACATTTCCCGGTTTTTGGAGGTATATAAAAATTCTCAACGAAAAACGTAATAATTAAATTTTTAACTAAAAATGAACGATTTTCAGCCAAAAATGGAATAGGTAAATTTTCAGTTACGAACATAATTTTTCCAACAAAAAAATATGAATTTTCGTTACATTTTGAACCAATAAGATGAATTTTTATCAGAGTAGTTCAACTTTCAACCACTAGTTGAATTTTCGACAAAAAAGTTGACTTTTAACAAAATAAATGATTTGTAGAATATATTCTGTGTAGAAAATATGTTGTGTAGGAAAAATATAAAAATATTTAATTCGATGTAGGATATATTTGTGTAGGACCAGCGTTGCCCGAAAATATATATACTTAATAAATTAAAATTGAAAACATAATAATTTACGTACTATGGGTTCATTTAAATTTCCAAGTTCTCGCCAAAGTTCGTGGATGGTGTAAAGTCCTACGAGAAGAACGACAAAGAGTCCAACGAATTTTACACTTATGGTGCAAGCAAGGGAAATTCCAGTAAATGCGAGCCAACCCCACCAAGAAAGGGTAAATGGTCGATTTTGTAAGGAATTTACACGTGCCATTCCCCATGTTGCACACATCATAAAACATAAAAGGATTGGATCCAAGAGAATGTACTGATTCAGTGTCAAAAGGCCAATATCTGAAATAATCAAATAACTTATTAATATAACTCAAAATTTATATTATAAACTATATTTCTGATGCTTTATATTTATTTTCTAATAAAATATTAGAAAGGAACTAGAAATATATCGAAAATGAAGAGAATTTATAATATTCAAATAATGTGAAGAATTCAAAAGAACTCAAAGAATTCTCATAATTTAAAAGAATTAAAAAACTTTAAGGACTTCAAGAGAGCTCAAACTTAAATTCATGGCAAAATAAAAAAATGTCAGGGGAAATTAAAATAATTAAAGGTAAATTTTAATAAAAATTTTTTTCAAGATTTCAAAAGAATTTGAAGAATTCCAAAATAATTAAGGAAATTTAAAAAATTAAAGATGGATTTCAAAAAAAACTTCCAGGGAATTTCAAACAAATTCAAGAATGTAAAAAATTCAAAGGATTTAAAGAATTGATGAGATTTAAAGAAATCAAAGAATTTATGAGATTTAAATAAATCAAAGAATTCAGAAAACTTTCAAGAGTTTGAATGAATTTAAAGAATGTACAGAAATAAAAAAAAATTCATTCAAAATAAAGAATTTATGAGATTTAAATAAATCAAAGAATTCAAAAAACTTTCAAGAGTTTGAATTAATTTAAAGAAGGTACAGAAATAAAAAAAAATCATTCAAAATAATGTAAAGAAATAAAAAACTATATAAACTTTTTAGAAACTCAAAGAATTCCAAAATTGTAGGAAATTCATAACAAATTCAAGAAATTTCAAGGAAATTCAAAAGAATTCAAAGTTATGTAAAGAAATCCAAGAATTTAAAGAATTCTGTAGAATTCATCACGAATTCAGAAAACTTCAAGGAAATTAAAAATAATTGAAAGTAAATTAGAAAAACTTCCGAGAAATTCAAAAAAAAAATGTAAAGAATGTAATGAGAATTTATGAAACTTTAAAAAAATCAAAGAATTTAAAGAATTCAAAAGAATGCAAAGAAATTAAAGAATTCAAACAATTTTCAGGACTTTAAAAGAATTTAAAGAATTTAAAAAGCTTTCAACAAGACTTTAAAAGAATTTAAAAAAATCAAAAGAATGTAAAAAAACCACAACATTCAAAGAAATTAAAAGAAAATAAGTAAATGAGAGAATTTAGAGAATTAAAAAAACTTTCAACATTTCAATAGGATTTATACAATTAAAAAATATTTAAAGAAATCAAAAGACTGTAAAAAATATTAATATTTCAAAAGAAGTCAAAAACTTTAAAGACTTAAAAAGAACTCTAAGAATTCAAGAAATTGTAGGGAATTCATGACGAATTAAAAAAAAATCAGGGAAATTCAAAAGAATTAAAAGGTAAATTCGAAAAACGTCCGAAGAATTACAAAAAATTTTAAGAATGTGATCAGAATTTATAAGATTTAAAAAAATCAAAGAATATACAGAATTGGAAAGAATGCAAAGCAATTAAAGAATTCAAAAAACTTTCAAGACTTTAAACGAATTCAAAGTATTCAAAGAATGTGAAGAAATCAAAAAATTTAAAGAATGAAAAAAAACTTTCAACACTTCAAAAGATTGAAGGCGTCTAAAGAAATTCAAAGAATTTAAAGAACTAAAAAATATTTAAAGAAATAAAACGAACGTAACGAAATTTTAAATTAAAATGACTTCCAGGGAATTCAAAATAATTCAAAGAATGTAAAGAATATATAGAATTCAAAATAATGCAATTATATTAAAGAATTTGAAGAATTAAAAAAATTGTCAACGCTTCGAAAGAATTTAAGGAATTCAAAAAATGTGAAGAATATTCAAAAGAAGTCAGAAACTTTGAACACTTGAAAAAATTAAGGAATTCAAGTAATTGTACGGCATTCTTGGCAAATTAAAAAAACTTTAAGAAAATTTAAATGACTTCCAGGGAATTCAAAATAAATTAAAGAATTTAAAGAATTAAAAATAATGTAATTATATGGAAGAATTGAAAGAATTAAAAAAAAACTGTCAATACTTCAAAAGAATTTGAAGAATTCGAAGAATGTAAAGAATTTGAAGAATATTCAAAAGAAGTCAAACACTTAAAAACACTTTTAAAAATTACGGAATTCAAAGAATTGAAGGGAATTCTTGGCAAATTAAAAAAAAACTTTAGGGAAATTCAAATGATTTTCAGGGAATTCAAAATAATTCAAAGAATTTAAAGAAATCAAAATAATGTAAAGGCATCAAATAATTGAAAGAATTAAAAAAAACTGCCAGTACTTCATAAGAATTGAAAGAATTCAAAGAATTTGAAGAATATTCAAAAGGATTCAAAAACTTTAAAACTTCAAAAAAATCGAGGAATTAAAAAAATTATAGGGAATTCATGGCAAATTCGAAAAATTCAAGAAAATTCAAATGACTTCCAGGCAATTCAAAATAAGTCAAAGAATGTATAGAATTTAAACAATTAAAAATAATATAAAGAGATAAAAGAAGTTAAGAAATTAAAAAAACTTTCAACACTTCATACGAATTTTAAGAATTTGAAGAATATTCAAAAGAAGTCAAACACTTTAAAAACTTTAAAGAAACTCATGGAATCCAAATAATTGTAGGATATTCATGGCAAATTCAAAAAATTTCGAGGAAATTAAAATGATTTCCAGGGAATTCAAAAAAATTCAAAGAATGTAATGAATTTAAATAATTTACGAATTTAAAAAAATCCAAGAATGTAAAGAAATTAAATAATTCAAAAAACTTTCAAGAATTCAAAAGAATTTAACGAAATCAAAGAATGTGAAGAAATAAAAAAAATTTAATTCAAAAGAACGCAAAGAACTCAAAGAATTAAAAGAGCTTTCAACGCTTCAAAGGAATTTAATGAATTAAAAAAATTTCTAGGAAATTCAGATGACTTCCAGGGAATTCAAAATAATTCCAAGAATTTAAAATAATGAAAATAAATCAAAGAATGTAAATACTTCAAAAGAATTCAAATAATTCAAAAGAAGTCTAAAACGTTCCAGACTTCAAAAGAACTCAAAGTGTTCTAAGAATTAGAGGAAATCCAGGTGAATTAAAAAAATCTAAGGGAATTCAAATTAATTAAAGGTAAATTCAAAAGACTTCCGGGGAATTCAGAATAATTCAATGAAGCTTCAAAAAGTTCAAAGGAATTTAAGAATTAATTTTTTTTAGAATTAAAAAAAATGAAATACATTTAAAGAAATCAACGAATTGAAAGAATTCAAAAGTTCAATTCATATTATCAACTATATTTCTATCGTTTTACATTTATTTTTTAATAAACTGGTAAAAGGGAACTAGGAAAATATTGAAAATGAAAAGAATATTGATTGGTAGGAAAATATTACCACATAAAACGAGTAGACCAGAAACTGTAGCAGCTCGTAAAGATTTTGTCAGATCCCAAACTGTGAGGAATGAAAGAGGAACTATCGTTGCTCCCAAAAATGTGCAAAACTGAAGAAAAATTTTTATTGAGAAATAAGGCCTCGATCAAATGTTTCTAATTATGAAAGAAAATATTTACCACTCTCATTCCAACGTAGTTTACGTTTTCGTATTTATCGCCAGGTTTTTCAAAAGGAAATTTACCATCATATCCGGTTAAATAACCAGAAAGAGCTATCAGCATCTTAAAAGAATAAAAAATATTATTGTGTAATAATATTCTAAAAGTAGGTGCTTTTAATTAGATTTACCTTGCCAAGAGGAGGATGAACATCAAAGAAAAATGTTCTGTTAATATACCAACTACCCATTTTGCCGAAATGAGTTTCATCCCAACTGTAATCAATTGCAAGTAACCATTTTAAAATTTTAAAATTATTATTTATTAAATATTTAATATTATTTATTAAACTTACCACACATGTTGTGGCTCTGCTACTTTGTAAAACCTGGTGCCAGCAGTCAAGATGACAATAACAATAAAAAATAACCACCAATTTCTGAAAAAATGCTTTAATTTTATAAGTAATATTTACATTTTTCCAGGGGTTGACCATTTGACTTTTGAGTTTACACAAGATTTCAAAGAATTTGAGTAATTCAAAGAATTCAAAAGTATGTAAAGAAATTATAGAATTCAAAAATATTTGAAGAAATCAAAGAATTTAAAGAATTCGGAAGAATGTAAATAAATCAAAGAACTCAAAGAATTTGAAAAACTATAAAAATTGCAAAAGAGTTCCAAGAACTTAAATAGTTTTGAAACAAAGGCAATGATTTCAAATACTTTAAGAGAACTCAATGAATTAGAGGGAATTCAGAAAACTTGCAAAAAATTCAAATGAATTGAAGGTAAATTCAAAACATTCCCAGAAAATGTAAAATAATTCAAATAATGTCAATAGTTCAGAGAATTTCAATAATTTAAAAGAAGTCATAGAATTTCAAGACTTTTAAGGACTTCAAATGAATTTACAGAATTCAAAGAATTTAAATAGTTCAAAATAATTCAGAAAGATTTCAATGATTTTCAAAATGTTTCAAAAGATTCAAAGAATTTAAATATGGAGTTCAAAAAATGTAAGATTAATTAATAAAAATTCCAAGCAATTTAAAAAAATTCAAAGAATTTTATGAATTCAAAAGAATTCTAAGACTTTCAATAAATAAAAACAATCAATAACTTTAAAGACATCAGAGAATTTAAAATAACTCAAAGAATTAGAGGGAAGTTAGAAAACTAAAAGGGAATTCAAAATTGTTAAAGGTGAATTCAAAAGACATCCAGAAAATGTAAATAATTCGAAAGAATTGAAGGTAAATTAAAAAAACTTTCACTAAATTCAAAATATTTCAAAGATTGCAAAGATTTAAAAATATTTCAAAATATTTCAGAGATTTTAAAAGATTTGGGAATATTTAATTCAAAAAATTAGAAGTAAGTTTTAAAAAATCCACATTTTAGAAGATTTCAATGATATTTCATTAAGATTTCAAGATTGTAATTATTTCAAAAAAATTCAAAGATGTCAAAATATTTCAAAAATTACCAAAACATTTCTAAACATTTCACGAATATTTCAAAGATTTCACGAAGATTTCGAAGATCCCAAAAAGATTGTAAACCGTTCAAAAGATTTCAAAGATTAACAAAACAATCCGAAACACTTCACATTTTTTTAAAGACTTCAATGATTGCACGAAGATTTCAAAAAGAATTCACAGACATTTTAATGATTTCACATATGTTTCAAAAAGTTCACAATTATTTTCAAGATTTCAAAAAATTTCATGAATATTTAGAAGATTCCAAAAGGTTGAAAAGATTTCAAAGACTTACAAAGATTTCACGAATATTTCAGGAAGATTTCATAAAGATTTCACAAAAATTTCACGAAGATTTCAAAAGATTCCACAAAGATTTAGGAGACTCCAAAATATTGTAAAGATTTCAAAAGATTTAAAACTATTTCAACAAATTTCAAAGATTACCAAAACAATCGGAAACACTTCCCATATATTTTGAAGACCTCAAGGATTTCACGAAGATTTCAAAAATATTTAGAAGATTGAAAAAGGTTGGAAATATTTGAAACCCTCGTGGGTTTCAAATATTTTACAGATTTTACAAAGATTTAAACGAAAATTTAAACATTTGACGAAGATTTTATAGATTCCAAAAGATTGTAATAAATTCAAAACATTTCAAAGATTTTAAAATATTTGAGAAAAATTGCAATTATTTCACGAATATTAAATTTTTTTTTCAACATTTTACAAAGATTTTGAAGATTACAAAAGATTGTAATGATTTTAAAAGAGTTCAAAGATTTCAAAAAGATTTAAACAAAAATCTAAACATTTCACAAAAATGTTAAAGATTCCAAAACATTGTAATGATTTCGAAACATTTGAAAGATTTCACAAAGATTTTAAAATATTTCAGAAAGATTGCAATGATTTCACAAATATTAAAAAAAATGGAATATTTCACCAAGATTTTAATGATTCCAAAAGATTATAATGATTTCAAAACATTTCAAATATTTCGGAAAGATTGCATTGATTTCACAAAGATTTAAACGAAAAATTAAACATTTCACAAAGATTTTAAAGATTCCATAAGATTGTAATGATTTCAAAATATTTCAACGATTCTAAAAGAATGTAAAGATTTCAAAAGATTTAAAAATATTTCAGAAAAGATGGCAATGATTTCACAAAGATTTAAACACAAATTTAAACATTTCAGCAAGATTTTAAAGATTCCAAAAGACTATAATGATTTCAAAACATTTCAAACAGATTTAAAAATATTTCAGAAAGGTCGCAATTATTTCACAAAGATTTAAAAGATTCTGAAATATTGTAAAGATTTAAAAGTATTTTAAAATATTTCAATAATTTAACAAAGATTGCAATGATTTCACCAAGATTTTATACCAAAATTTAAACATTTCACACAATTTTTAAAGATTCCAAAAAATTGTAATGATTTCAAAACATTTCAAAGATTTCACAAAGATTTAAAAATATTTCAGAAAAATTGCAATGATTTCACAAATATTTTAAAAAAATTAAACATTTCACCAAAATTTTAATGATTCCAAAAGATTGTAATGATTTCAAACGATTTTTAAGATTTTACGAAGATTTCAATCATTTCACGAAGATTTAAATGATTTCACAACGATTTAAACCAAAATTTAAACATTTGACAAAGATTTTAAAGATTAAATTTTTTAAAAACATTACACAATGATTTAAAAGATTCCAAAAAATTGTAATGATTTCAAAACATTTACAAGATTTCACAAAGATTTTAAAATTATTCAGAAAGATTGCAATGATTTCACAAAGATTTTCAAGATTCCAAAAGATTGTAATGATTTCAAAAAATTTCAAAGAATTCACAAAGATTTAAAAATATTTCAGAAAGATTGCAATGATTTCACAAAGATTTAAAAAAATTTAACATTTCACAAAGATTTTAATGATTCCAAATGATTGTAATAAATTCAAAACATTTTAAAGATTTCACAAAGATTTAAAAATATTCCAGAAAGATTGCAATGATTTCACGAAGATTTAAACAAAAATTTAAACATTTCACAAAAATTTTAAAGATTCCAAAATATTGTAATGATTTCAAAATATTTCAAAGATTCAACAAAGATTTCACAAAGATTTAAAAGATTTCAATTATTTCACGATTTTAAAAAATTTCCTGAAGAGTGCCAAGATTCCAAAAGATTGTAAAGATTTCAAAGATTTCACAAAGATTTAAAAAAAATGTGAACATTTCACAAAAACTTTAATGATTCCAAAAGATTTTA